>JAVTVJ010006354.1:0-24921 GCA_034509425.1 Eopsaltria australis
AGTCACCATGTCCCCCCCAGAACCACTGTGTCCTCCCTGGAGCCACCATGCCCCCTTTGGAGCCACCGTGTCCCCTTTGGAGCCACCATATCCTCCTGGAGCCATGTCCCCTTTGGAGCCACCATGTCCCCCTGAAGCCACTGTGTCCCCTTTGGAGCCACCGTGTCCCCCGGAGGAGGCGCCGTGGGCGTTCCCGGGGCCGTTAATGATTCCCAGGATGACGTGGGGACTAAAGGGCTTTTCCAAGGGTCACTCCGGCAGCGGGGCCACCCTCGCCCGGCCTCGCCCAGCCCTGTCACCGCCACCATGGTGTCCCTGAGCGACTTCCAGCGTAAGTGGGCGCGGGGTGGCCGTGTCCCCGTGGGAATTCCTGAATTCTCATCCCTGAGGGATCCAGGAGCTCCGTGGGGACCTTTGGCAGCTCCGAGTCCCGGCTGGGAGCTCCTGGATGGGGCGGTTGGGGCAGGGAGGGGTGGGATGGGAAAGGGGATGGGCTGGGAGTGGGGAGGATCTCCTGGATCGTCCTGGGATCATCTCCAGCTTTTCATAGAGGGAATGGAAAAGGGAAAAGGGAAAAGGGAAAAGGGAAAAGGGAAAGGGAAAAGGGGAAAGGGAAGGGAAAAGGGAAAAGGGGAAAGGGAAAAGGGAAAGGGAAAAGGGGAAAGGGAAGGGAAAAGGGAAAGGGAAACGGAGAAAGGGGAAAGGGGAAAGGGAAAAGCAGAAAGGAAAGGGAAAGGGGAAGGGGAAGAAGAAGGGAAAAGGGAAAGGCTGGATGGAGTTTTCCCGCTGATCCTTCCGTTGTGGTTCCTGATTTATCCGGTGCCCTTGGGGGTTTCTGGGGCACCCACGGCCTCCCCCACGCCTGGCCCAGTGCAAAGGCTCTTCCTGAGCTTTGGGACAAATCCAAAGGGAATTTTTGGGAAGGAACAGGACAGGGAGGTGCTGATACGGGACCCGAGTCTGTGTCTGTGCTCTCCCGTTTCCCACAGGGATCGGAGTGGGCCTGGTCGGCTTCGGCCTCTTCTTCCTCCTCTTCGGGATCCTCCTGTACTTCGACTCGGTGCTCCTGGCTTTTGGGAACGTGAGTAGGGCTGGGCTGGGGGACCCCGCAGCCGGATCGAGGAGCTGCCCTGACCCTCTCCCCTCCTTCCTCCTCCCAGCTCCTCTTCCTCACCGGCCTGGTCTTCATCATCGGCTTCCGGAGGACCTTCACCTTCTTCTTCCAGCGGCCCAAGCTGAAGGGCACCAGCTTCTTCTTCGGGGGGCTCATCGTGGTCCTCATGCGGTGGCCGATCCTGGGGATGCTGCTGGAGGCCTACGGCTTCATCTCCCTCTTCAAGTGCGGGGATGGGATCCTCGGGATATCCTTGGGATGGGATTCTGGGGATGGGATCCTCGGGATGGGATCCTTGGGATGGGATCCTCAGGATGGGATACTCAGGATGGGATCCTTGGGATGGGATCCTCAGGATGGGATCCTTGGGATGGGATCCTCAGGATGGGATACTCAGGATGGGATCCTTGGGATGGGATCCTCAGGATGGGATCCTTGGGATGGGATCCTCAGGATGGGACCCTCAGGATGGGACCCTCAGGATGGGATCTTCAGGATGGGATCCTTGGGATGGGATCCTCGGGATGGGGTCCTCGGGATGAGATCCTTGGGATGAGATCCACGGGAGGAGATCCATAGGATGAGATCCACGGGATCGGATCCTCAGGATGGAATCCTTGGGATGGGATCCTCAGGATGGGATACTCAGGAGGAAATCCTTGGGATGGGATCCTTGGGGTGGGATCCTCAGGATAGGATCTTCAGGATGGGATCCTTGAGATGAGATCCTCAGGCTGGGATCCTTGGGATGAGATCCTTGGGATGAGATCCATGGGAGGAGATCCGTAGGATAAGATCCACAGGGTCAGATCCTCAGGATGGAATCCTTGGGACAGGATCCTCAGGGTGGGATCCTCAGGTTGGGATCCTTGGGATGGGGTCCTTGAGGTGGGATCCTAGGGATGAGATCCTGGCAATAAGAACCTCAGGATGGGATCCTTGGGATAAGATCCTCAGGATGGGATCCTCAGGATGGGATCTTCAGGATGGGATCTTCAGGATGGGATCCCTGGGATGGGATCCTCGGGATGGGATCCTCGGGGTGGGGTGCTTGAGGTGGGCTTGGGTGATATTCCCAGAGCTCAGCAGGGATTTTTGTGTCCACACAGGAGCTTCTTCCCGGTGGCGTTTGGGTTTTTGGGCTCGCTGGCAAACATCCCCCTGCTGAGCCAGGTGAGAAGGGGCTGGGGACGCCTCGGGGTGGGCAGTCCCCGGGTGGGATCCACCCCTCTGGGGACCTCTTGGGGCCTTCAATCGCTGGGTGGGATCCATCCCCCTGAGCCCCTCAGGGTGGGCAGTCCCCGGGTGGGATCCATCTCCATGGGAATGTCACCGTGGTGTCCCCAGGGCTGCACAGGTGGATTTTCCTGCTAATCCCGGTCTGTCCCTGTCACAGCTCCTGCAGAAGATGGGGGACAGCGGCTCCATGGTGTGACCTGACCGGCTCTGGGCTGAGTGGCTGTGATGGGACAGGGTGAGAGAGCCCCGGGTCCAGCTGTCCCCAAGAGCTGGTGACTCTCTGGTCCCCAGGACCCTCAGTGCTGGCCAGAGCCTGCCCTCCAGCAGGGACAGTGTCCCCTCACTGTCCCACAGAGCTCCTGAGCCGGGCTCCGGGGTCCAAGGGCTGTGCCGGGCTGGATTCTGGAATTCCTGCAGTTATTTAATTCTTTTCTGTGAAGGACTTAATTTAATAAAAAAATGTCTGAGAGTGAGCTCGGACTCGGCTCCTTTCCTACGGCTCAGGGCTTGTTCCGGAGTGGGCACCTCCCTGTGTCACCTGGAGACACCGTGGCCGTGGCTGGAGGTGGCAGAGAGACATTCCCATGGCTGTTCCTAGAGGTGCCACAGGAATCTTTCCATGGCTGGAAGTGGCACAGGGACAATCCCATGGCTGGGAGTGGCACAGGGACAATCCCATGGCTGGGAGTGGCACAGGGATGTTATTGTGGCTGGAAGTGGCAGAGGGACATTGCCATGGTTGGGGGTGACACAGGGACCTTCCCATGGCTGGAGGTGGCACAGGGACCTTCTGATGGCAATGGTTGGGGATGGCACTGAGACCTTCCCACAACTGCAAGTGACACAGGGCCCTTCCCATGGCCAGCACTGGATGTGACAAGGGGACAATCCCATGGCCAACACTGGATGTGACACAGGGACATTCCCATGGCCAACACTGGATGTGACACAGGGACATTCCCATGGCCAACACTGGATGTGGCACAAGGACATTCCCATGGCCAACACTGGATGTGGCACAAGGACATTCCCATGGCCAGCTCTGGATGTGACACAAGGACATTCCCATGGCCAACACTGGATGTGGCACAAGGACATTCCCATGGCCAGCACTGGATGTGACAAGGGGACATTCCCATGGCCAACACTGGATGTGACAAGGGGACAATCCCATGGCCAGCACTGGATGTGACAAGGGGACATTCCCATGGCCAACACTGGATGTGGCACAGGGACATTCCCATGGCCAGCACTGGATGTGACAAGGGGACATTCCCATGGCCAGCACTGGATGTGGCACAAGGACATTCCCATGGCCAGCACTGGATGTGACAAGGGGACATTCCCATGGCCAGCTCTGGATGTGGCACAAGGACATTCCCATGGCCAGCACTGGATGTGACAAGGGGACAATCCCATGGCCAGCACTGGATGTGACACAAGGACATTCCCATGGCCAGCTCTGGATGTGGCACAGGGACATTCCCATGGCCAGCTCTGGATGTGACACAGGGACATTCCCATGGCCAGCACTGGAGGTGGCACAGGGACATTCCCATGGCCAGCTCTGGATGTGGCACAGGGACATTCCCATGCCCAGCTCTGGAGGTGGCACAGGGACATTCCCAGAGCAGCAGCTCCCCGAGTGTCACCTCAGGTGATTTTGAGGGAGTTCTTCCGCCCAGGCCGCTGGAATTCCTCTCCCCAGGAGAGCAGGTCGGATAACTCGGCATCTCCACAGCCTGAGGTGGATCCCAGCCGGGTTTCCGGGAGCGCTCGGGAAGCCGGAGTTTAATTAAACCCAAAATCAATCACATCAAAGCTGCTCCCTGCGCAGAGCCCTCCTTAACGAGCAGGGATTAATTAACGAGTTGGAGCTGAACCTGTTCCCTCCAGAGCCCGACGGGAGCTGGTGGCTCTGAGCCTGCTGTCACCTGGCTGTGTCCATTGTCACCTGGCTGTGCCTGTTGTCACCTGGCAGTACCTGATGTCACCTGGATGTACCTGTTGTCACCTGGCTGTGCCCGTTGTCACCCAGCTGTTCCCATTGTCACCTGGCTGTGCCTGTTGTCACCCAGCTGTGCCTGTTGTCACCCAGCTGTGCCCACTGTCACCTGGCAGTACCTGATGTCACCTGACTGTGGCTGTTGTCACCTGGCTGTGCCCGTTGTCACCTGGCTGTGCCTGTTGCGACCTGGCTTTTCCCATTGTCACCTGGCTGTGCCCATTGTCACCTGGCTGTGCCTGTTGTCACCTGGCTGTTCCCATTGTCACCTGGCTGTGCCTGTTGTCACCCAGCTGTGCCCATTGTCACCTGGCTGTGCCCACTGTCACCTGGCAGTACCTGATGTCACCTGGCAGTACCTGATGTCACCTGACTGTGGCTGTTGTCACCTGGCTGTGCCCGTTGTCACCAGCCCAGGTGTGCTCCAGGTGAAACCAGGGCTGGGAGGGGCTCTGGGCACCCAAATTCCAGCTCAGGGAATTGATCCCAGATTTTGGGTGCTTTGATGGCAGCAGGAAGGGAAATGAGATTCCTGGCAGGGCTGGAGCCTCCTCAGTGCTTCCATCCCTGTCTTTGCTTTGCTCCAGCTGAAAATTCCCAGATTTCCTGGTAAGGATTCATCTTTAGGCCTCCACCAGGAGGAAGAGGAAGATTCCCAGAGGCAGCGGGTGCAGGATGAGGAGATTCCAGAGGTTTAGGGCCCCCATCCCTGTGGAAGGGAGTGTGGTGGAGCAGGAAATGTGGCCAGGGGCTGGGAAGTGCTGGGAAAATCAAGCCAAGGATGAGGACATTCCCGGGATGACATTGAGGGATCATGGAATCATGGAATGACTTGGATTCAAAGAGATCTTAAAGCCCTTCCCATGCCCATCCCTCCCTATCCCAAAGCATCGCATGGATCCCATCCCATCCCATCCCATTGATCTCATCCCATCCATCCCATCCCATCCATCCCATCCCATCCCATCCCATCCCATCCCATCCCATCCCATCCCATCCCATCCCATCCCATCCCATCCCATCCCATAGATCCCATCCCATGGATCTCATCCCATGGATCTCATCCCATGGTTCCCATCCCCTCCCATTGATCCCATCCCCTCCCATTGATCCCATCCCATCCCATGGATCCCATCCCATCCCATCCCATCCCATCCCATCCATCCCATCCCATCCCATCCCATCCCATGGATCCCATCCCATGGATCCCATCCCATGGATCCCATCCCATCCCATCCCATCCCATCCCATCCCATCCCACCCATGGGATACCTCTCCTTATCCCAAGTGTCTCCCAACCCCATCCAGACCCTTCCATGGGGCAGCCCCAGCTTTCCCAGGCTTGGAAGACCTTCAGGGAATGGCTCTGAGCTCCCTCAGCCCCAGCTCCTCCCTGGAAGATTTTTTGCCGGGAATGTTTTTCCCCCCGGCTCCGTAAATCCTCTCCCTGGCAGGGTTTCGGTTCCAAGCACAAGCTCCGGGCTTGCCCTGACGTCAATCCCCGAATTCCCCCGATGCCGGTGCCATCCAGAGCCTCCCCTAAGCCCTTCCCAAAAGTTGTTTTTATGCCGGCGCTTTTCGCTCACCCGGAATGAGGATCCTCACGAGCCTCGTGTGTTTTCCACCGGCAGCAAATTCCTGGATTAGAAAAGCGTGGAAAATGTCAGGGAAGAGCAGAAATTCGCCTCTTTTTTTTTTTTTTCCTGTGCTGCTCCAAAAGATCCCTCAGGAAGTCAAAGCTGTTCAGCCAAACTTCCCAATGATTCCATTTGGAGCAGGAGAATCCTAAAAATTTCCCTAAAAATTTGGATTGTATTTTAAGGAAAGGTCCCGCTCAGCCTGACAGGGTTGAGGAATGGATTTATCCATTGGGAAGGTGATTGTTCCTCCCTGGGAATTGTTTTCCTCCCAGTCTCCCTGAAAAACAGGCAGGAAAATGACTGGGAAGCAATTCCCTGCTGTTTCCAGATGGAATAGGATCATTTGTAGGATCCATAATTGGATAAAACCCCGGGATTTCAGAGCAAACTGCAGCAGCTTCCCCGCACGGATCCAGTGAGGGATTTCTGCCCTTCCCTGATGTCCTGGAACCTTCTGGGGTTGAAAATTCAAGTTTTGGGGCTGCGTGGGAAGAGTTCAGGATTTTCCTGCAGATCTGAAGGGTTGGGAATGAACCCAGAGCTGCCTGATGTCCCTGTCCTTGTCCCTCCCATGTCCCTGTCCCTCTAACCCCCCAAAAAAACACTTTCCCAGGTTTTTAAAGCCTTTTCCAGAGCTGGCAGAGGGGACTGGGAAATTCCTTGGGGTGATTTCCCAGCACTGGGAAGGTGTCCCGTGATGGGGACATCCCGGAGCCCTGGAGCTGGGAATGGGGGCAGCCACCCCAGTGAGGACAGTCACCCCAGTGAGGACAGTCACCCCAGTGAGGACAGCCACCCCAATGAGGACAGCCACCCCAGTGAGGACAGTCACCCCAGTGAGGACAGCCACCCCAGTGAGGACAGTCACACCAGTGAGGACAGTCACCCCAGTGAGGACAGTCACCCCAGTGAGGACAGCCACCGCAGTGAGGACAGCCACCGCAGTGAGGACAGCCACCCCAGTGAGGACAGCCACCCCAGTGAGGACAGTCACCGCAGTGAGGACAGTCACCCCAGTGAGGACAGTCACCCCAGTGAGGACAGCCACCCCAGTGAGGACAGCCACCGCAGTGAGGACAGCCACCCCAGTGAGGACAGCCACCCCAGTGAGGACAGCCACCCCATTGAGGACAGCCACCCCAGTGAGGACAGCCACCCCAGTGCCCACCCCAAGGCAGCACCCTCAGCTCCCTGAGGGATTTTGGGGACACTGTTTTCCCTCCATTTCCCATCCCAAGGGGATTTTTAGGGCCACCCCAGGGTTGTCCCTCTCTGGTTCCCCCATCCCACAGTAATTCCCAGCTTATCCCACTCCGAATTCCCCACAGGAGAGGGGTCCAAAGCCCTGCCCAGAGCCCCCCAAATCCTCAGGGATCCCCCAGATGTGGCTCCCCTGGATCAGAAGGGGCTGGAAATCCGGGATCCCCACGGCCCCAAATCCCAGGACCCCCTTTCCCTTTGAAATCCCGTGGCTTTTCCTGCTTGGCTGAGCCAGCGGGATGCCCGGGCAGGGATTTATGGCCGCGGGCTCCCTGCCAGCCCCTCGCACGTCGCTGACCCCGCTCCCTCCCCGCAACCTGCGCCGGGCCACGAGGCTCCCCCGAGTGACGCAGGGACACGGGGCCAGCGTGGGAAAAGACGTCAGGGAAGGGGGCAGAGCCCCGTGGGGCTGAGCCCTGGGGCCTGCCGGGGTCAGCGGTGCCCCGGAGGCCAAAATCCCACCAAAATCCCACAGGGAATGAGGTGTTAAGGGTCAGATTTTAGGGGGAAGTCGTTGGTGGTTTGTGGGGTGTCCCCAGGACTGGGGTGGAACAAATCCCATAAACGGGAGGGTGATTTTGGGGTTGTGGGGAAATGAGTCCTCAGGGTTCGTCCAAGAACATTTTTATTGCCTTTGGAGTCACTTCCCACTGAGATTCCCGAGGTCAGGAGTCCCTGGGAGCCACGGGGCTGATCCAGCACCGCCCGCCCTGGGCTGGGCACTGCCAGGGAGGGGACAGGGGGACACAGTGACCTGGAGCGGGGACAGGGGTGCAGCTGGAAGCTCCTGAGGGCCTTGAGCAGCGTTTCCCTTCCCAAACACCGGGGTCTGATCCCATATGGAGCAGCTGTGACGAGTTTGGCTGCTCTCTGCTCCAAGCTCCAGCCTTGGTTTAACCAAGCTGGGCCTGGGGGGGCTCCCCTGAGCATCCCCCAAAAGGGCAGAGGGGTCTGGGGGGTCTTCGCTCGGTGTCACCACGGCCAGCAGGGCTTCGGCTGAGTGTCCCTTGCTGTTCCCATTCCCTTGGAGAAAATCCCGTCATTCCTCTGCGGGTGGAGTTTGGGGACATCTCCGTGGCCAGGATGTCACCCGGACCCGTGCCACCACCCCCAGCGCCCCCCAGCAGCTCTGCGAGGTGTCACCAGCAGGGATTTGTGTCCTTCGCACGCCGTGGGGAGTAATTCGGGATCAACCAACCCCCAGGAATGTGGGATCCCATCTCCCAAATGCCCACAGCTCCCCTTGGCCCCTTCCCGCCGGGCACGGGGGGCTCCTGGCAGTGCCACCCTCCGTGGGGATTGTCCCGGCCACCTGCCCGGTGTTATCCATGGCATTCCCAGTTATCCATGACATTCCCAGCCTGCCCAGTGTTATCCATGGAATTCCCAGTGTTATCCATGGGATTCCCAGTTATCCATGGCATTCCCAGTGTTATCCATGGGATTCCCAGCCTGCCCGGTATTATCCATAGGATTTCCATCGTGCCCGGTGTTATCCATGGCATTCCCAGTTATCCATGGCATTCCCAGCCCTCCCCAGCATTATCCATGGCATTCCAGTGTTATCCATAGGATTTCCATCCTGCCCAGTGTTATCCATAGGATTCCCAAACTTCCCAGTAATCCATGGCATTCCCAGCCTGCCCAGTGTTATCCATAGGATTTCCATCCTGCCTGGCATTATCCATGGGATTCCAGTGTTATCCATGGCATTCCCAGTTATCCATGGCATTCCCAGCCTGCCTGGTGTTATCCATAGGATTTCCATCCTGCCCGGTGTTATCCATGGCACTCCCAGCCCTCCCCAGCATTATCCATGGCATTCCAGCGTTATCCATGGGATTCCCAGCCTGCCCAGTGTTATCCGTAGGATTTCCATCCTGCCCGGTGTTATCCATAGGATTCCCAACCCTCCCCAGTGTTATCCATGACATTCCCAGTTATCCATAGGATTCCCAAACTTCCCAGTAATCCATGGCATTCCCAGCCTGCCCAGTGTTATCCATAGGATTTCCATCCTGCCTGGTGTTATCCATGGGATTCCAGTGTTATCCATGGCATTCCCAGTTATCCATGGCATTCCCAGACTGCCCAGTGTTATCCATGAGATTCCCAGCCTTCCCGGTGTTATCCATGGCATTCCCATCCTGCCCAGCATTATCCATGGGATTCCAGTGTTATCCACGGGATTCCCAGCCTGTCCAGCATTATCCATAGGATTCCCAGACTGCCCAGTGTTATCCATGAGATTCCCAACCTTCCCGGTGTTATCCATGGCATTCCCATCCTGCCCAGCACTATCCATAGGATTCCCAGTGTTATCCATAGGATTCCCAGTGTTATCCATAGGATTCCCAGCCTGCCCAGTGTTATCCATGGCATTCCCAGCCCTCCCCTGCCAGGGGAGGAGAAATCCTCAGGGATTCGGGATCCGGGGCTATAAAAGCTTCCTCCCCTCCGGGATGGGCCGGGACGGAGCTGCGGGCACGGGAGGGGACAGCGGGGGACACGATGCGGGCAGGACCCAGCCCGAGGCTGCGGCGGTTCCTGCTGCTCCTGGCCGTCACCTGGGGCGCCACTTTTGTCCCCCGGCCAGCCCAGGCTTTGCAGAGGTAGCCGGGGCTCGTGTGGCCCTCACGGTGCTGTCCCCCCCCCTTTTTTTCTGGGGGGGCTCTGCTGCTTCACCCCCTTCCTCCTCCTCCTCCTCTTCTGCTCTTCCTCACTCCTCTTCCCCCAGCACTGCATGGTCACGGTGGGATTCCATCAGCCCGGGGGTCTTCCCCAACCTGAATCATTTTGGAGCGCCCCGAATCCCAAATAACCGAGTTTGGGGCCGGGTTCGGGGTCTGGGGGTGCCTCCTGCAGCCCCCACCCGCCTCGAGATCACCACCCTGGGTGGGCTTGGTGGGAGCGGGACCCACCGGCGGAGCGGCGGGGAGCTGCTGCCATCTAGAGCCGCCCGGCTGGAGCTCCCGGGGCTGGGAATGCCGCTGGAATGTTCCGGGGGGGCCGGGGGGGGGATCCCCCGGTGCCCCCCAGCCCCGCGCTGCCCCCCCAGGATCGCGCTGCGCAGGATGCCCTCCATCCGCCAGACGCTGCAGGAGATGGGCGTGAAGGTGCGGGACGTGTTCCCGGAGCTGCGGCGGGGGACACGCGGAGCAGGGGACGGTCCCCGCAACGGGACAGCCCCGACCCTCCTCACCAACTACCTGGACGTGAGTGTGTCCCCTGTCACCCCGATGTCACCCGGCTCGGGGTGAGCCCTGTCCCACCCCAGGGGTGCTCCCCGTCCCCCCCCCCAGACCCAATATTTCGGCGAGATCAGCATCGGGACCCCCGCGCAGACCTTCAAGGTGGTGTTTGACACGGGCTCGGCCAACCTGTGGGTGCCGTCCTACAAGTGCTCCCCCCTCTACAGCGCCTGCGGTGAGTAGGGGGGCACGGCCGGGGCTGGGGGGGACCCCCCAAAACCTCAGCGCCCCCAGGGCTGCTCAGAGAGGGCTGAGGGGGGCTGTTTTGGGACAGGTTTTTTCATGGGGGGGTCTCTCTGTTGGTATCCAGACGCCTGGTATTGATGTGGGGTGGGTTTTGGGGGTTTTGGGGGGGACAGAGATGCTCCGTGCCCCTCTGGGATGTCCCTTTTCCCTGTCCCCAGTGTCCCACAGCCGCTACGACTCCTCCAAGTCGCGCACCTACATCGCCAACGGCACCGGCTTCGCCATCCGCTACGGCACCGGCAGCGTCAAGGGCGTCCTCAGCCAGGACATCGTCATGGTGAGACCTGGGATCCCCAAAGTCCCTAAAACCCCCAAAATCCATCAAATCCCCAAAATCCACACCCCTGGAACCCACAAAATCCATAAAATCCCCAAAATCCACACACCTTGAACCCACAGAACTCCCAAAATCCACACACCTGGAATCCACACACCTGGAATCCATACACCTTGAACCCACAGAATCTCCAAAAGCCACACACCTGGAATCCACAAAATCCCCGAAATCCACACAACCAGAACCCACAGAATCCCCAAAATCCGCACACATGGCATCCACAGAATCCATAAAATCCCCAAAATCCACACATGGAATGCATAGAATCCCCAAAATCCACACACGCGGAACCCACAAAATCTACACACCTGGAACCCACAAAACCCCCAAAATCCACATACCTGAAATTCACAGAATCCATAAAACCCCCAAAATCCATCAGATCCCCAAAATCCACACCCCTGGAACCCACAAAATCCATAAAATCCCCAAAATCCACACACCTTGAACCCACAGAACTCCCAAAATCCACACACCTGGAATCCACACACCTGGAATCCATACACCTTGAACCCACAGAATCTCCAAAAGCCACACACCTGGAATCCACAAAATCCCCGAAATCCACACAACCAGAACCCACAGAATCCCCAAAATCCACACACATGGAATGCACAGAATCCCCAAAATCCACACACGCGGAACCCACAAAATCTACACGCCTGGAACCCACAGAACCCCCAAAATCCGCACACCTGGAACAGCTGGCTCAGCCAGGAGATATTTGGGGTTTCTTTTGGGTGGGATTCATCCCTCCCAGCACCCCGCAAGCCCCCCGTGCCGTCCCGCAGGTGTCGGACATCCCGATCGTGCAGGTGTTCGCCGAGGCCACGGCGCTGCCCGCCTTCCCCTTCATCTTCGCCCGCTTCGACGGCGTGCTGGGCATGGGCTACCCCGGCCAGGCCATCGACGGCATCACCCCCGTCTTCGACCGCATCCTGGCCCAGCAGATCCTCAGGGAGGACGTGTTCTCCGTCTACTACAGCCGGTGGGTGACGGCAGGGGACAGGGATATCGCGGGGGGATTGGGTTTTGGGGGGCACAGCTGAGGTGGGGATGGGGTTGGGGCTTGGGGTTGAGGTTGGGGTTTGGGGTTGGGGTTGGGGTTAGGGGAGAGATGGGGATGGGGATGGGGGAGATGGGGAGGGAGATTGGGGGTCCTGGAGGGGCTGGGGTGGAAGGGAGAAGCAAGATCTTGGAGGAGGTGGGGAGGGAATGAGGGAGATGGAGGATTCTGGATGAGATGGGGTGGAAGGGAGGGAAGGAAGGAGATGGAGGATCCTGGATGAGATGGGGTGGGAGGGAAAGAGGGACATGGGGGATCCTGGAGGAAATGGGGTGGGAAGGAGGGAGGGAGATGGAGGATCCTGGATGAGATGGGGTGGAAGGGCGATGTGGGATCTTGGAGGAGCTGGGGTGGGAGGGAAAGGGGGACATGGGGGATCCTGGAGGAAATGGGGTGGAGAGAGGGAAGGAGATGAAGGATTCCAGAGGAGCTGAGGTGGGATAGAGAGCAGGAGATGGAAGATCTTGGAGGAGTTGGGAAGAGAAGGAGGGAAGGAGATGGAAGATCCTGCAGGAGCTGGAGTGGGAGGGAGGGAAGGAAGGAAGGAAAGAGAAGGAGGATCCTGAAGGAGCTGGGGTGGGAGGGAAAGAGGGAAGACGGAGGAACCTGGAACTGTGCAGTGACAGAGAGACCCTAAATTCACCCCTAAAATCCCACTCAGAACTGTTGGATTTAGGGGCAGCTGGGTGTCACCTGTGTCCCCTGGATCTCTGGGTGTCACCTGGATCCCCTGGGCCCCCTGGGGACACTGCTGTCCCCGGAATGTCACTGAACATCCCTCTTTTTGCAGCGCTTCCAAGTAAGAAGACGCAAAGCACGAGCGCTCCCGAGGCCACCCGCCGCCACCCCCTGTGTCCCCCAGCGTCCCCTGACCCCTCTGCCACCCCCAGGATGTCCCTCCAGGGTCCTGTTCCCCTCAGGAGCCACCACACCCACCTGGACCCCCTGCATGTGTCACCCTGCTGTCCCCAGGCTGGGATTTTTGGGACAGGGGAATCACTCCACGCTGAACTGGGATTTTTGGGGAAGAGGGAATCGCTCCCTCCAGGCTGGGATTTTTGGAGAAAGGGGGAATTGCTTCCTCCACGCTGGGATTTTTGGGAGAGGGGAATCACTCCTGGCCGGGCTGGGATTTTTGGGAAAGGGGAATCCCTCCCTAAAGAGCTGGGATTTTTGGGGAAAAGGGGAATCGCTCCCTCCAGGGTTGGGATTTTTTGGGAAAAGGGGAATCACCCCCGCTGTGTTCGGCACGCCAGGAACGCTCCTCTGAACCCGGGAGGGGAAATCATCCTGGGAGGCAGCGACCCCGCCTATTACACCGGGGACTTCCACTACCTGAACGTGAGCAGGAGCGGCTTCTGGCAGATCAGCATGAAGGGGTGAGGGCCGGGAGAGCCCCGGGATGGCCGCGGGATGTGTGGGATCAGGGAGAGCCCCGGGATGGCCCCCGGGATGGCCCGAGGATGTGTGGGATCAAGGAGAGCCTCAGGAGGGACCCGTGGGATCACGGAGAGCCTCGGGATGGCTCCGGGATGGCTCCGGCATGGTTCCGGAATGCAGGATGGTCCCGGGATGCAGGATGTCACAAATCACGGGATTATTTAGGTGGGAAAGGCCTTTGGGATGGTTGAATCCAACATTAGCCCAGCGCTGGCAGATCCAGGGCTGCTCCCGCAGCTCCCGCAGCCCCCGCGCCCGTGTGAGGGTGGGATTTCAGGATTTCAGGATTTCAGGATTTCAGGATTTCAGGATTTCAGGGACGTTTTCTCCCGTCTGGGCTGGGCTCCTCCAGCTCCTGCAGGCTCAGCGAGGAGCCGGGAGCAGCTGGGAATGCAGAGGGGGTGGCACTGCTGGGAATGCAGAGGGGGTGGCACCGTGGGCTGATTTTCCACTCGGGAGCTGCCGTTGGAAGAGTTTAACCCCCGTCAGTCCTGCGGGAGGAGCGGGAGGCGCCAAAACAATCCCCAAAAAAACACCCCAAAAAACAAACCCCGCACGTGACGGAGCTCAGATCCCACCTCGGGAAAGACGGGAGCAGCACAGGCCTGGCTGGGGATGGGTGTGACATTCCTGGTGTCACCAGGGGACACTCGGGATGGATGTGACACTCCTGGAATGGATGTGGCACTCTCAGTGTCACCAGGAGATACTCAGGATGGATGTGACACTCCCAGAAGAGCCCTTGGTATCACCAGGTGACACTCAGGATGGATGTCACGCTCCTGGGAGCACCCCTGGTGGCGCCAGGGGACACTCAGGATGGATGTGACACTCCCAGGAGCATCCTTGGTGTCACCAGGGGACACTTGGGTTGGATGTCACATTCCTGGTGTCACCAAGGGACAATTGGGATGGATGTGACACTCCCAGGAGTGCCCTTGGTTGCACCAGGATGGATATGACACTCCCGGGATGGACGTGATATCCCTGGAAGTGCCATTGGTGTCACCAGGGGACACTTGGGATGGATGTGACACTCCCGGGAGCACCCTTAGTGTCACCAGGGGACACTTGGGATGGACGTGACACTTCTGGGATGGATGTGACACTCCCAGGAGCACCCTTGGTGCCACCAGGGAACACTTGGGTTGGATGCAGCACTTCCAGTGTCACCAGGGGACACTTGGGATGGATGTGACACTCCTGGTGCCATCAGGGGACACTCGGGATGGATGTGACACTCCCAGGAAAGCCCTTGGTTGCACCAGGGGACACTCGGGATGGATGTGACACTCCTGGTGCCATCAGGGGACACTCGGGATGGATGTGACACTCCCGGTGCCACCAGGGGACACTCAGTGCCACCCTTCCCGCCGCAGGGTGTCCGTGGGGGCCGAGATCCTGTTCTGCAGGGACGGCTGCTCGGTGGCCGTGGACACGGGCGCCTCCTACATCACCGGCCCCGCCGGCCCCGTGTCCGTGCTCATGAAGGCCATCGGGGCCACTGAGGTGGCCGAAGGAGAGGTGAGTGACCGCCAGCCCCTCTCCGTGTCCCCGCTGGCCGCCTGTCCCCTGTCCCAGCGCTGTCCCCTCCCTGCAGTACGTGGTGGACTGCGAGCAGGTGCCTCAGCTGCCCAACATCTCCTTCCACCTGGGAGGGAAGGTCTACGGCCTCAGCGGCCCGGCCTACGTCCTGCGGGTGAGTGTCCTAAATCGGCCAAAATCGCCCCAAAATGGTGCTCCTTGTTGTCCCTCAATCCTTTTGTTGGGTGGAAGTGTCCATTTGAGCCAGGGTGCCCTGGAGCCCCAAAATCAGCCAGAATCCACCCCAAAATGGTGCTCCTCATTTTCCCTGAAACTTCTTGTTGGGTGGAGGTGTCCATGATCACCTAAATCAGCCAAGATCAGCCCCAAAATGCTGCTCCATGTTTGCCCTAAACCCCTTTGTTGGGTGGAGGTGTCCGCATGAGTCAGAGTGTCCTGGAGTGTCCTAAATCAGCCAAAATCAGCCCCAAAATGCTGGTCCTCATTTTCCTAAACCCTCTTGTTGGGTGGAGGTGTCCACGTGAGCCAGAGTGTCCTGGATCCCCTAAATCAGCCCCAAAATTCTGCTCCTCGGTTTCCCTAAATCCTCATGCTGGATGCAGATGTCCACATGAGCCAGGGCGAGCTGTGCCTGCTTCCTCGGGTGGTTTGGAGGGGATTTGGGGTGGTTTTGAGGGGATTTGGGGTGAGCAGGGACAGGCAGGGATGGTTTTTCCTGGAATCAGGATACCAGGAAAGGCTTTTCACCCCGAGGGAACAGCAGGAAGTGTCACCAAGAGCTCACAGAGAGGTTGGACAACACCCCCAGGCACAGGGTGGGATTTCGGGGTTGTCTGTGCAGGGAAAGGGGTCGAGATCACCATCCTTGTTCGGGATATTCCGTATTTCCCGAGGAAGGGACATCGCGGCCGAGCAGAGGGGACACGGGGACACTCCGTCACCCCGCGGGTCTCCTTGTCGCAGCAATCGCAGTACGGTGAGGACGTGTGCGTGGTGGCCTTCTCGGGGCTGGACATTCCCCCTCCGGCCGGGCCCCTCTGGATCCTGGGCGCCACCTTCATCGGTCACTACTACACCAAATTCGACCGGCGCCACAACCGCATCGGCTTCGCCACAGCCCGCTGAGCGCCCGGGGGGCCCGGGGGGACCCGGGGGGACCCGGGGGGACCCGGGGGGGGCCGGGGGTGGGTGCGGAGAACCAGCCCGGGGGCTGGAGGAGCCCCGGGAAGCAGCGATGGAGAGAACAGCAGCTCCTTCCCAGCTCCGCCGCCTCCTCATCGTCACCGGAGCGCTGCGAACCTCGCCCGCTCCCACTCCCGAACCCCCGCGCTGCTTCCCGGGAGCTCCTCCCGCTGCCGAGAGCGGAGCCTGGAGCGGGGCTGGGAATCCCAGCGGGATCCGGGATCGGAGCGGCCCCTCCGGGCGTTTTTAGGATGATGTGGAATGGCAGGATCGGCCCCTCCGGGCGTTTTTAGGATTATATGGAATGGCAGGATCGGCCCCTCCGGGCGTTTTTAGGATTATATGGAATGGCAGGATCGGCCCCTCCGGGCGTTTTTAGGATGATGTGCAATGGCAGGAGCTCAGGTGTAGCTGAGGGATTGAGGGATGGTCTGTGACAGTCTGTGTCGTTTCTTAATTAGGGGGGAAATAATCAGTGTTTAATGATAGTTTTAGCCCTGCCCTTCTTCATGTCTTTGATATTAAACAATTTAAAGCAACAGGAGGATGAGTGGAGGGTTGGTTTGGCAGAGGGCGGGATCAGAAACTTTTATTCAGGGGACTGGGCCACAAAGGTCCCCGTGCCACGAATGTCCCTGTGCCACGAATGTCCCTGTGCCAGGAGCCACCGCTGCGCTCCTGTCCTTCCATATGAGGTGGCAAGGCCCTCCCAGCTCCTGCCACCGCATCTCCTGAGGGCAGATCAAGGGCTCTGCAAAGCTCTTTCTCCACATGGGATGGGTGCCAGGACCCTGGGATGTCCCCCTGGGGACAGGGACAAGGCTGTGCCTCAGTTCTCTGTGGGGAGGGGACAGTGCCTGCGGGTCTGTGTCACACAGGACGGTGGCTCCTGTCCCAGGGCCTGTTTTCATGACAAACCAGAGGTTTGTCCTGCCCTGGCTGTGGAAATGCCCCCTGTGCCAGCCGGGCTGGAGGGAGGGACAGGGCAGCGCTCCCAGCTGGCGGGGACATTCCCAGTGCTGCTGTGGTGCTCCCAGTTCCAGCTCTGCTTCGCCTCCAGTTTGACCAGTTCAGGTGCTGGGAGTGGTGCGATCCTCAGGGAATGCTGCTCCTGGAGCAGGGCCTGGAGCGAGTCAGGGTCTCACCCTGGGAGAGCAGATTTTGGTAGGAGCTCCTCATCCTCAGAGCTGCAGCCAGCAGTGACCGGTGATGAATTCCCAGCGCTGACAATTCCAGGGCTGAGGAACCCCAGCGCTGACAATTCCAGGGCTGAGGAACCCCAGCGCTGACAATTCCAGGGCTGAGGAACCCCAGCGCTGACAATTCCAGTGCTGATAAATTCCCAGAACTGCCAAATTCCCTCTCAGCTGCAGGGATGTTTGGGAAGGGGATGATCCCACCAGCACCGAGCTGCTGTGAGACCCTTCCAGCACCTCCCCTCTGCTCCCAGTCCTCCCCCATCCCAGTCCTTCTCATCCCTGTCCTGCTCCCCCCAGCCCGGATCCCCAATCCATCCTTCCTCCATCCTTCCCAGCCCGGATCCCCATCCCTGCCCTGCCCCACGGCAGCCCCAGAGCGGAGAGGATGTGGCTGGGGCGGATGTTTGTCCCTCCTGGGAGGTTCCCTGCAGCCGTGGAGCGTTTAAACCTCTTCATTCACAACCCCGGGGGCTCCGGGGATGGGAAAATTCAGGCTCCTGTGGGTGGGATGTGGTTTTTTCTGTCACCTCCAGCACGGGGGTGGTGGCAGTGGCTCCTCAGGGCCAGCGGGTGGAGGGAAGGGGCGAATATCTCCTCTCGTCCAGCGTTTCCTGAGCCGCTCATCAGCACAGGAAACTCCGGGAGCTGGGGAGAGGCGGGAGGGAGGGAGAAACCCTTAGAAAAGAGGGAATCTGCTCAGGTCGGGGCTGGAGCGACATCCGCAGCCTTCTGGATGCGCAGAGATGCTCGGCAAGAGTCTCGCTTTCCTAACGCAGGGAAATCCCGCTTGGAAAATTTCTAAACCTGCTCTGCGCTGTTCTCCACAGCCAAGGTCCGGTCTGGAGAAGATTCGAGAGGATGTACAAGGTGATTTCAGCCCCCACCGCGGCTTCTGCCTCATCCCTCAGCTCCAAAACCCTCAGCCTGGCCTAAACTGGGACATTTTTTCGTGGATCCGGTTCTATTCCAATTCCGCGCACTCGTTTCGAGCAGCGGGAGTTAAAAACCACCCGAGCCGCTGCCGGGCCCCTTAAGCCGGGCTATTAACACCTCTAATCGCTGCTCCGGGAGCAATTTCCCGCTGGACGCTGCGGCCCTGCCTGCGGGGCTCCGCTAGCCCGGATTAGATCGTTCCGGCCGAGCAATTAGGCCAGGCTCAGCCCCGGCAAAGCGCAGCAGCAATTATGCCCATGCCATTAACACTGCCAGGGCTGGCGCTATTTTTAGAAACACGGGAAACTGCCCGGCGGGGTTTTTTGTCCCCTCCTCCCCTTCCTTAAATGATTTTTTCCCCAGGTCTCCACGGTCCATCGGGCTGATTTCAGGCACGGCCAGCTGGGAGCTTTGGAGGGGGCATTTTCCCCTCCCGGCCATGTGATGCTGTCATTTCCTCTGATAATGAAGCCTCGTCCGGGGGCTGCGGGGGCTCTGCCAGCGGGAAAATCCCGTTCTGCCTTCACCCCAAAACCTCTTCCAGCCCAGCTGTGAATCCCCATGGAAGTCAGTGCCTGGAGGGTTATCCCGAGGGGATCCATCACGTCTGGAGCCCTGGGGGCTGGAGCTCATCCCGTGCGTGGCTTCCTCATCCTTTTAACCCCAAAGGGGGGGAGTGGGGGCTGTGCGGAGCCCCCTGGGATCGCGGAGGGGCTCGGGGGAGGGAGAGAGGGAGGGATGGATGGATGGATGGATGGATGGATGGATGGACGGATGGACGGGCATTGGGGTGCAGGGCACCAGCTGCAGGCGTGGCGAGGGCGGTCCCGGTCCGGGTCCGGGTCCGGATCCTCTGGGGTTGTTTTGAGGTTCCAGGAATGGATGGGGAAAGGCATCCGGGCGGGAGGCACCGGCAGCAGGTGTGGAGGAGGGATCCCGGTGCGGAGCAGCTGCCCGGAGGTGAAAGGGGCTCCGGGAATGGGTGGGGAGGCACCGACAGCAGGAGCGGCACAGCGGGGTCCCGGTCCCGGTCCCGGTGCCGGTGCCGGTGCCGCCCGGGCGGGGCTCCGCTGCCCAGGACGCCGGTGCGGGTCGGGCGTGGATGCGATGCCCGGTCCCGGTGCGGGTGCGCTGCCTGGGTCCCGGTGTGGGTGGGGTGCCGGTCCGCTGATGCCGGTGCGGGCGGAGCACGGATCTGCAGCTCGGGTCCCGGTGCGGGTCCGCTGATGCCGGTGCGGATCGGGTGCGGGTGCGGCGCCCGGGTCTCGGTGTGGGTGGGGTGCGGGTCACGCCCTGCCAGCGATGCCAGTGGTGGTAGGATGAGAGTCCCCTGTCCGGGATGCCGGTCCCAGTAGGATGTAGGTCCCCTTCCCGCGGTGCCGGTGCCGGTAGGATGCGGATCCCCTGCCCGCGGTGCCGGTGCCGGTGCGGGCGCTGCCGCCGCTGCCGGGGAGGCGGGCGGGAGGCGGGCCGGTGACTCATGGCTTCCCAACGGCGGCGGCTCCTCCCCGCGGCCGCCAGCCCCGCGCAGCCCCCGGCACATGGGCCGCGGCTCCGGCAGCGCGGAGCTGGCCATGGCCGCACCGCCCGCCCGCTGCCCCGACTGCTCGGGGCCGGAGCGGGGGGGCGGCGGCGAGACCCCCGCCGTGCCACACCTCGGCATTGCGGTGGACGAGGGGGACGTGCTGCCCGGGGCGCTGCGGATCGTGCGGCAGCTCAGACCCGCCTGGGAGCCGGCCACGGTGAAGACCAAGGTACGGGGGGGACCCTGCGCCGGCACCCCGCGAACCGGCGGCAGCGAACCGGCGGGGATCGGGTTAGGGTTAGCCCCGGGGGGCTGCAGAGCCCAGCTGGGGTGGGGTTATGGGGTTATAGGGTCTTTCTGAGCGGGCTGCGGGGCTCGCCACGGCGGGGTGTGGGGTCAGCTCAAGGGGGGCTGCGGGGCTCAGCCTCTGGGGCTACAGGGGGTGCCCCTGGGGGGTTGTGGGGCTCACCCTGGCGGGATATAGGGTCTGTCCTAGGGGAGTTGTAGGGTTCAACCCGAGGGGCTACCGGATCTGTTCGAGGGGGTCTGTGGGGCTCACCCCAGGGGTCTGTGGGGCCCACCCAAGGAGGGCTGTGGGGGTCACCATGGGGGGCTCTAGGACCTGCCCCAGAGGCTGTGACACCCTGTCCCACGCACCCCTGGGTCTCCCCTCCGCGCTCAGAGCGTAACCGGGGGTCCATCACCGGTGTGACACCCCCATCACACCCCCCATGAGGTTTAGGGGCCCCTGGGGTGGTCGCCGAGCGGTGGCTGTGGGTACAAAAGTATCCCCCGGCTCGCTGCCGAGGTGGCCGCGGGATCGGCCGCTCCTGGGAGCCGCTCTTGTTTGGGATTTTTGTCGGCTCCCACCTTCCCCGGGCTGCGTGGGCTGAGCCCCGGCTCAGGTGGGAGCTGGACACAGCTCTGAGCTCCGGGCACGGGACAGGGCTCGGCTGCGCGGAGCTGCGAGAGCTGGGCTGGCGTGGGAATCCCTCTGCCCCTTCTGCCAGCTCTGGGGTGACACGGGCTGGTGTCGCCGGCGCCCTGGCGCTGGGCACCGGAGCGTGGAGGGGCTGGCACTGCGCGCCCTTAAACGCCTGCACGTGAGCCGGTGTCCCCTGCGAAGGCACCCGCTTCCCGTCATTAAAAATGTATTAATAGCCGAGTGTAATTAAATACAAGGAGCTGCAGGAAAAGCCGCCTGAAAGGGCAGATGGCAGCGGGCAGGAAGCTGGGAGTTGGAGTTTGCAGGGGCAGGAAATGTCTCGCTCTGCTCGCGGAGCTCGGTGCTCGCGGAGGGACCCAAGCTCCGCAGGGGTCAGTGTTCAACAGCGGCTCGAGTGTGCGTGCGTGTGTTTTTAATTTAAAAAAAGAAAAAAAAAAACCACTTAGGAGTCGAGGGAAAACCCTCCCGTTGCGTTTCCCTCGGCTGCTTTCCCTCCTCCCGCGTTTCCCCTCGCAGGAGCCGCTCACTCGCTCGGGAGGGGATGGAGCGGCCCGGGGGCCTCAGCTGGTTCCCATTAGCGCTCCCATTCCCTCTCCCGGTGCCTTGGAGCGCTGTCCCGCCGCCCGCACCTCGCGGGGGCTGTGCCAGGCTGCGCGGGTGGCACGGGAAAATCTCCCGCAGCTCGGGGGCACGGCAAGAAGGATCCTGGGCTGCCCTGCCCTGCGCTCCAGGTTGTGCCCGCTTCCCAGGGCTCCTCATCCCCGAGGAATGTCCGTGCCACTGAGTCAGCCATCCACGCTCCCAGGGAAGCACAAACTCATCCATCCATCCATCCATCCATCCATCCATCCATCCATCCATCCATCCATCCATCCATCCATCCATCCCACCCTCAGCAACGCAGAGCCCGAGCCGTGTAAGGACTCCCAGCAGGGTTGGATGTTTTTAGCCCAGATTTGGCAAGAAGTTGCCGCGCTGGTGGCCAGCCCCGGGCTGGGGGTGCTGAGGCAGGGGGTGCCGAAGTGTTTTAGGAATGCTGAGGGATTCTCCCGGCAGGTGCAGCACCAGGAGTTGGATTTTGCTGCTTCACCCCCGCAGCTGGCACAGGGCTGGGGTCTCTCTTTGCATTAACTGCTGCAAAGTTCACGGAGCTGCGCTCCTTCCCTCTGTCCCGGCTGCAGGAGGGAAGGATTTGGGGTGGCTGCAGCCTGGATCTGCAGGGAACATCCCCCAAACAGCCACAGCTGATCACTGGGAGCCTTGGGAGCTGCCACCCCCAAACCCAGCGAGCCCTTGCAGGTCACCGAGGAACCACGTGTGCGTCTCCAGAGTCGGTGGCCTGGAATTCAGGGGGGATAAGGCTCGGTAATCCCGTTAAACCTGCTGGGAAGGGCTGCCCGGGCTGCGGGGCAGCAAAACAAAGCAGCACCTGAGGATTTCACTCAAGGATTTCACTCGACGTGGAGCCGCTCACCTGAGGCCAGCCCACACGTGGCCCTTGGTGACACCTGCACGGACGGGCTGGGACACCTCTGCTGCCTCAATCTCCAGCCTCTGCGGCCTGGCAGGACAAGGGGAGGAGAGAGCTGAGCGTGGCCCTGTGGTGAAACCCAGATTATCAGCTCGGGGAAAAGCAGCTTGGGAAGGTTCAGCCGCAGACGAGGGGCAGCAGCTCCCCGGGATGTGGTGGCTGCCTCACCCTGCTGGCCCCAAATCCAGCTGTGGGACAGGGGTGCCAACCCCGTGTGACTCGGAGGGTCTCATTCCAGGGCCTCCCTTGGGAGGCTGCAGGGGAGCCCTATATATAGGAACCCTATAGGGGAGCGTGGGCTGCTGAGTGGGATTGTCTAAAATTATCCGTCCCACCCTCGAGCTCCGCGGCTGCTGGAGCTGGAGCCCTCTCCCCCCTCCTGCTCCAGCTCCCTGATCCCACAGGGCTGAAGGAATCGTTCCTGCAGGGAGTGACAGCACCCCAGAGTGCCCATCTTGGAGCTGGCATGGGGGACAGTGGGACAGGGGTTTCCCGCAGGGTGACAGAGCCCCAAACCCCCCCAATGTCCTGGGAGAGCCCAGCTTGGAGCTGGCACAGGAAAAATGGGGCAGGAGTTTCCTGTGGGGTGACAGAGCCCCAAACTCCCTCAGTGCCCTGGAAGCGCCCAAAATCTGGGCAGGATGAAGGAATCAATGGGACAGGGAATTTCTGTGGGGTGACACATCCCAAACCCCCTCGGTGCCCTAGAAGTGCCCAAAATTCAGACGGGATGAAGGAATCAATGGGACAGGGGTTTCCTATGGGGTGACACATCCCCAAACCCCCTCAGTGCCCTGGAAGTGCCTGAAATCCCTGTGGGATGAAGGAATCATTCCAACGGGGAGCTGCAGCACCCCGGAGCTGGCACAGGGACAATGAGACAGGGATTTCCCGTGGGGTGACACATCCCCAAACCCCCTCAGTGCCCTGGAAGTGCCTGAAATCCCTGTGGGATGAAGGAATCATTCCCATGGGGAGCTGCAGCACCCCGGAGCTGGCACAGGGACAATGAGACAGGGATTTCCCGTGGGGTGACACAACCCCAAACCCCCTCGGTGCCCTGGAAGTGCCCAAAATCCAGACGGGATGAAGGAATCAATAGGACAGGGGTTTCTTATGAGGTGACACAACCCCAAACCCCCTCAGCGCCCTGGGAGTGCCTGAAACCCCACGGGATTCCATGGGGATCCGGAGCTGGCACAGGGACAATGAGACAGGGATTTCCCGTGGGGTGACACAACCCCAAACCCCCTCGGTGCCCTGGAAGTGCCCGAAAGCCCCGCGGGATGGGGCGCGGAGCCCGGAGCGGGCGGCAGCAGCCCCGGCATGTGCGCGGGCAGGCGGCCAAGGAGCAGCGCCGGGAGAACAAAACTCCCTTTCCATCTGCGAGGAGCCGTCAGAGCGGTGACAGAGGCGTCCCCAGCAGTGACATCCCCGCCTATCAGCGCCCCGGCCCGCGGGGAGGCTCGGAGGAGGGGATGGGGGGTGGTGTTTGCTCCGGGTTTGTTTTCAGCCTCATTGCGTGGTTTATTTATTAATTTTTTTAAAATTTGTGCCAATTTACGCTGATTTTTTTGGGTTTTTTTTTTCCGGGAGCGATTCCCGGGGTTGATCCCGTGCCAGGAGGGCTGGGGGCACACCTGGCCTGAGCTGCTCCTGAGATATTCCTGAGATATTCCTGAATTATTCCTGAATTATTCCTGAGTTATCCCTGAGATATTCCTGAGTTATCCCTGAGATATTCCTGAATTATTCCTGAAATATCCCTGAGTTATTCCTGAAATATCCCTGGGGTATTCCTGAATTATCCCTGAATTATTCCTGAAATATCCCTGGGATATTCCTGAATTATTCCTGAAATATCCCTGAGTTATTCCTGAAATATCCCTGGGGTATTCCTGAATTATCCCTGAATTATTCCTGAAATATCCCTGGGATATTCCTGAATTATTCCTGAAATATCCCTGAGTTATTCCTGAAATATCCCTGGGGTATTCCTGAATTATCCCTGAATTATTCCTGAAATATCCCTGGGATATTCCTGAATTATTCCTGAAATATCCCTGAGTTATTCCTGAAATATCCCTGGGGTATTCCTGAATTATCCCTGAATTATTCCTGAAATATCCCTGGGATATTCCTGAATTATTCCTGAAATATCCCTGAGTTATTCCTGAAATATCCCTGGGGTATTCCTGAATTATCCCTGAATTATTCCTGAAATATCCCTGGGATATTCCTGAATTATTCCTGAAATATCCCTGAGTTATTCCTGAAATATCCCTGGGGTATTCCTGAATTATCCCTGAATTATTCCTGAAATATCCCTGGGATATTCCTGAATTATTCCTGAAATATCCCTGAGTTATTCCTGAAATATCCCTGGGGTATTCCTGAATTATCCCTGAATTATTCCTGAAATATCCCTGGGATATTCCTGAATTATTCCTGAAATATCCCTG
>JAVTVJ010006384.1:0-20754 GCA_034509425.1 Eopsaltria australis
GATGGATCAGGAATTCCCGGGGATGGATCAGGAATTCCAGGGAGATGGATCAGGAATTCCAGGGAGATGGATCAGGAATTCCCGGGAATGGGTCAGGAATTCCAGGGGATGGATCAGGAATTCCAGGGGATGGATCAGGAATTCCAGGGGATGGATCAGAAATTCCAGGGGATGGATCAGGAATTCCAGGGAGATGGATCAGGAATTCCAGGGGATGGATCAGGAATTCCTGGGGATGGATCAGGAATTCCTGGGAATGGATCAGGAATTCCCGGGAATGGATCAGGAATTCCAGGGAGATGGATCAGGAATTCCAGGGGGATGGATCAGAAATTCCAGGGGATGGATCAGGAATTCCTGGGGATGGATCAGAAATTCCAGGGAGATGGATCAGGAATTCCAGGGAGATGGATCAGGAATTCCCGGGAATGGATCAGGAATTCCAGGGACGGACCCGGTGCCACACCCCACCCTCCCCCATCCCTCTCCGGTGCCACCACCGGGGACATTCCCGGGATCTCCCCCCCATTCCCGATTCCTCATCCCACCCCCAATTCCCAATCCCAGCGGTTCACTGCGGGAAATTTCGTTATTCCATTGGATTTTTTGGGGTTGTTTCCAACGTTTTTGGGGTTTTTTTAGGAGTTGTTTTTGTCGATTTTGGGGGATTTTTGGTGGCTTTTTTTTAATCGATTTTTGGGGGTTTTTGAGTCGATTTTTGGGGTTTTTTGGTGGCTTTTTTGGGGTTGTTTCCAACATTTTTGGGGTTTTTTTTAGGAGTTGTTTTTGTCAATTTTTTGGGGTTTTTGCTTCCTTTTTTTTGGCCGATTTTTGGGGTTTTTTGGTGGCTTTTTTGGGGTTGTTTCGAACATTTTTGGGGGTTTTTTAGGAGTTGTTTTTGTCGATTTTCAGGATTTTTTGGTGGATTTTTTTGTCGATTTTTGGGGGTTTTTGGTGCCCTTTTTTTGTCGATTTTCGGGGTTTTTTGGTGGCTTTTTTTGGTCGATTTTTGGGGTTTTTTTTGTCGATTTTTGGGGGTTTTTTTGTCAGCTTTTCGAGATTTTTTGGTAGCTTTTTTTGGGGTTGTTTCGAATGTGTTTTGGGTTTTTTTTAGGAGTTGTTTTTATCGATTTTTTGGGGTTTTTTTAGGAGTTGTTTTTGTCGATTCTTGGGGTTTTTTGGTGGATTTTTTTTTGTCGATTTTCGGGGTTTTTTGGTGGCTTTTTTTGGTCAGTTTTTGGGGGTTTTTGGTGGGGTTTTTTTGTTGATTTTGGGGTTTTTTGGTGACTTGTTTTTGTTGATTTTTGGGGGTTTTCTTGTCGATTTTTGGGGTTTTTTTGTCGATTTTCGGGGTTTTTTGGATGTCTTTTTTTAATCGATTTTCAGGGTTTTTTTGTCGATTTTCGAGATTTTTTTTCTCGATTTTCAGGATTTTTTTGCTGCCTTTTTAAAATCGATTTTCAGGTTTTTTTTATCAATTTTTTCCCCCATTTTCAGAATTTTTGGGCTGCTTTTTTTTTGTCCATTTTCCCGGATTTTTTTTTTTTTTTTTTTTCTGCTTTCCCCTCCCCCCCCCTCCCCCCCCCACCTTTCCAAGAAACGGAAATTTTCCAGAAGCAATTCCCCGAGAATTCCATCGACCCTTGGGAGGCGAGGCCAAAGTGTCCCCCAGGTCGCCACTCACCTGGGCGCTCACCTGGGCACGTCCCAGGGGTGGGGGGGACACTCCCCAAATATTCCCGGTCCCCTCCGGGAAACGAAAGCGGGAACTTCGGGAAGCGCGGGGGGCAAAGGAGAAGGGAAGGGCCAAGGTCCGGGAGCAGCGAGGAAGGAGAAACGAAAGCAGAGCTGATAAGAGGAGGAGATAAGAGATCACCTGGGATTGATAAGGAGCACCTGGGATTGATAAGGAGCACCTGGGATTGATAAGGAGCACCCGGAATTGATACCGGAGTACCTGGAATTGATACCGGAGTACCTGGAATTGATAGCGGAGCAACTGGAATCGATAGCGGCACGTGCGGAAGGGATGGAGGAGATCCAAGGGTTGGGAATTTGGGGGGGGTCTCGGAGAGTTCGGGAGCTCGGCGTTCCCGAAATTCGGGAATTTTGGGGTTTTTAAGGAGTTTTCTGGAAGGTTCTGCCTGTTCCGGGTGGATCCAGATTACCAAAATTCAGGAATTTGGGGTTTTAAAAGGAGTTTTCCGGAAGGTTCCGCCTGCTCCGGGTGGATCCATATTCCCAAAATTCGGGAGTTGTGGGTTTTAAAAGGAATTTTCCAGAAGGTTCCGCCTGCTCCGGGTGGATCCATATTCCCAAAATTCGGGAGTTGTGGGTTTTTTAAGGAATTTTCCGGAAGGTTCCGCCTGCTCCAGGTGGATCCAAATTCCCAAAATTCGGGAGTTGAGGATTTAAAGGGAATTTTCCAGAAGGTTCTGCCTGTTTCAGGTGGATCCAAATTCCCAAAATTCCGGAGTTGAGGATTTAAAGGGAATTTTCCAGAAGGGTCTGCCTGCTCCAGGTGGATCCAAATTCCCAAAATTCGGGAGTTGTGGATTTTAGTGGAATTTTCCAGAAGGTTCTGCCTGTTCCGGGTGGATCCAAATTCCCGAAATTCGGGAGTTGTGGGATAAAGGGAATTTTCCAGAAGGTTCCGCCTGTTCCGGGTGGATCCAGATTCCCAAAATTCGGGAGTTGTGGGTTTTTTAAGGAATTTTCCAGAAGGTTCCGCCTGTTCCAGGTGGATCCAGATTCCCAAAATTCGGGAGTTGTGGGATTTTAAAGGGAATTTTCCAGAAGGTTCTGCCTGTTCCAGGTGGATCCAAATTCCCAAAATTCGGGAGTTGTGGGATTTTAAAGGAATTTTCCAGAAGGTTCCGCCTGTTCCAGGTGGATCCAAATTCCCAAAATTCTGGAGTTGTGGATTTTTAAAGGAATTTTCCAGAAGGTTCTGCCTGCTCCAGGTGGATCCAGATTCCCAAAATTCAGGAGTTGGGGGTTTTAAAGGAATTTTCCAGAAGGTTCCGCCTGTTCCAGGTGGATCCAAATTCCCAAAATTCGGGAGTTGTGGGATTTTAAAGGAAGGTTCCAGAAGGTTCCGCCTGCTCCAGGTGGGATTTTCTGGATCCGAACCCCTTCCCACAGGTACCGCGGGAACGCCCGAAGAACACCCGGACAGAGGGGACAGCGCGGGCACAACACCCGGAGACCACCCGGGACCGGGACCCCCGGATCGCGCGGCAACAGCCGCAGTGAAGGGAAACAACGGGACCAGCGGGACACCGGGAAACAACACGGAAAACAATGGGAGCAACACCGAAACTCCTACAGACAACAACACCACCAAGAACACCAGTCCTGGGACCAACACCTCCTCGGGGACCACCAGCTCAACACCTGGGACCACCGGTCCTGAGATCACCACAACCAGGTCTGGCACCACAACAACCCCTGGGACCAGCACCACCAGTACGGGGACAAACACCACCCCTGAGACAACAACGTTCCCTGAGTCCACCATGACCCCTGAGACAACCACAACCCCTGGCACCGCCACAACATTCCCATGGACCACCAGGCCTGACATCGCAACACCCGCTGGGACCACCACCACTCCTGAGACCATTTCTGTGTCCCTTGGGACCACCACAATCCCTGGCACCACCACGACCATCCCTGAGACCACCGGTCCTGAGACCACCACCCCCTCTGGGACCACCACCACAACACCTGGGACCACCAGTCCTGACATCACCTCCACCAACCCTGAGACAACAACAACCCCTGAGACCATCACAACCATCCCAGAAACCACCATGTCCATCACTGATACCACCCTCCCTGAGACCACCAGCAACCCCTGGACCACCACCAGTCCTGAGAGCATTTCTACCACCCCTGGCACCACCACAATCCCTGAGACCACCACCACCTTCTATGAGATCAGCACCACCAACACTGAGACAACCACAGCAACCCCTGGCACCATGACAACCATCCTTGAGACCACCAGCCCTAAGACCACCACCCCCTCTTGGACCACCACCACATTCCCTGGTACCACCATCCCTGAGATGACCACAACAACCCCTGGCACCAGCACCACCAGTACGGGGACAAACACCACCCCTGAGACAACAACGTTCCCTGAGACGACCACCACCCCTGAGACAACCACAACTGCTGGCACTGCCACGTTTCCTGGGACCACCAGTCCTGAGACCACCACCCCCACTTGGACCACCAGCACAATCCCATGGACCACCAGTCCTGACACCACCAGCAACCCCTGGACCACCACCGGTCCTGAGACCATTCCTACCACCCCTGGCACCACCACAACCATCCCTGAGACCACCGGTCCTGAAACCGCCACCCCCTCTGGGACCACCAGCACTTTCCCTGGGATCACCACCACCACACCTGGGACAAACAGCGCCCCAGAGACAACAGCGTTCCCTGAGAGCACCACGACATTCCCTGGGACCACCGGTCCTGAGATCACCACCACCCCTGAGGCCACCACAACTCCTGGCACCACAACTGCAACCGGGACCACAACAACCCCTGAGACCACCACGCACCTGTGGGCAACCACCAATCCTGAGACCATTTCTGTTCCCCTTGGCACCACCACAACCCCTGGCACACTGACAACCATCCCTGAAACCACCAGTCCTGAGACCACCACTACCATCGCTGAGACCACCACAACCACCCCCGAGACAACTACAGCCCCTCAGACCACCACCACATTCCCTGGGACAACCGTCCCTGAGATCACCTCCACCTTGCCTGAGGTAATCGCGCCTGACACCACAACCACCGCTGAAAGCACCAGTCCTCTGACCACCAGCAACCCCTGGACCACCAGCACACCTGGGACAAGCACCACCCCTGAGGGGACAACGTTACCTGAGACCACCACAACCCCCGGCACGACCGTGGCATTCCCTGGGACCACCGGTCCTGAGATCTCCACCACCCCTGAGACCACCACAACTCCTGACATCACCACCACCTTCTCTGAGACCACCACCTCTGAGACAACCACAACCCCCAGCACAATGACAACCATCCCTGAGACCACCAGTCCTGAGACCACCAACAACCCTTGGACCACGTTTCCTGGGACCACCAGCCCTGAGATCACCTCCACCAACCCTGAGACAACAACAACCCCTGAGACCACCACCACTGACATTGGGACCACCACAACCACTGGGACCACAACCATCGATGGCACCACGACTACAACTGGAACCACCAACAGTGCTGGGACTGCCAGTGACCCGTGGAAAACCACAGGTCCTGACACCATTTCTACAACCCCTGGCACCACCATGACCACCCCTGAAACCACCAGTCCTGAGACCACCACCCCCACTTGGACCACCAGCACAATCCCGTGGTCCACCAGTCCTGACACCACCAGCAACCCCTGGACCACCACCGGTCCTGACACCATTTCTACAACCCCTGGCACCACCACAGTCCCTGACACCACCACCACCTTCTCTGAGATCAGCACCACCAACCCTGAGACAACCACAACAACCCCTGGCACCATGACAACCATCCTTGAGACCACCAGTCCTGAGACCACCACCCCCTCTTGGACCACCACCACATTCCCTGGTACCACCATCCCTGAGATGACCACAACAACCCCTGGGACCACCACCACCACTACTGGGACAAACACCACCCCTGAGACAACAACGTTCCCTGAGACCACCACGACCCCTGAGACAACCACAACTGCTGGCACCACCACGTTTCCTGGGACCACCAGGCCTGAGATCACCACCCCCACTTGGACCACCAGCACAATCCCATGGACCACCAGGCCTGACACCACCAGCAACCCCTGGACCACCACCGGTCCTGAGACCATTCCAACCACCCCTGGCACCACCACAACCATCCCTGAGACCACCGGTCCTGAAACCACCACCCCCTCTTGGACCACTGTCACAATCCCATGGACCACCAGTCCTGAGACCACCACAACCACGTATGGCACCACAACAATCCCTGGCACCAGCACCACCAGCACTGGGACCAACACCACCCCTGAGACAACAACGTTCCCTGAGACCACCACAACCCTGGCGACCACAACGACATTCCCATGGACCACCAGTCCTGAGACGACCACCACCATCACTGAGACCACCACAACCACCCCCGAGACAACCACAGCCCCTGAGACCACCACGACATTCCCTGGGACAACCGTCCCTGAGATCACCTCCACCTTGCCTGAGGTAATCACAACCCCTGACACCACAACCACCGCTGAAAGCACCAGTCCTCTGACCACCAGCAACCCATGGACCACCAGCACACCTGGGACAAGCACCACCCCTGAGGGGACAACGTTACCTGAGACCACCACAACCCCCGGCACCACCGTGACATTCCCTGGGACCACCGGGCCTGAGATCTCCACCACCCCTGGCACCACCACAACTCCTGACATCACCACCACCTTCTCTGAGACCACCACGACCCCTGGGAGCACAACCGGCATCCCCGATACCGTCAGTGCTGACACCTCCACCCTCTCTGGCACAACCACCACACTCCCTGGGACCACCAGGAACCCCTGGACCACCACCAGTCCTGAGAGCATTTCTACCACCCCTGGCTCCACCACAGTCCCAGACACCACCACCACCTTCTATGAGATCAGCACCACCACCCCTGGGAAAACCACAACAACCCCTGGCACCATGACAACCATCCTTGAGACCACCAGTCCTGACATCACCACCCCCTCTTGGACCACCACCACATTCCCTGGTACCACCATCCCTGAGACAACCACAACAACCCCTGGCACCAGCACCACCAGTACTGGGACAAACACCACCCCTGAGACAACAACGCTCCTTGAGGGCACCACAACACCTGACACAACCACGACATTCCCTGGGACCACCAGCAACCCCTGGACCACCACCAGTCCGGACACCATTCCAACCATCCCTGGCACCACCACAGTCCCTGACACCACCACCACCTTCTCTGAGATCAGTACCACCAACACTGAGACAACAACAACAACCCCTGGGACAACCATGATGATCCCTGAGACCACCAGTCCTGAGACCACCACAACCACGTATGGCACCACAACAACCCCTGGCACCAGCACCACCAGTACTGGGACAAACACCACCCCTGAGACAACAACGTTCCCTGAGACGACCACGACCCCTGAGACAACCACAACTGCTGGCATCACCACGTTTCCTGGGACCACCGGGCCTGAGACCACCACCCCCACTTGGACCACCAGCACAATCCCATGGACCACCAGTCCTGACACCACCAGCAACCCCTGGACCACCACCGGTCCTGACACCATTCCTACCACCCCTGGCACCACCACAACCATCTCTGGAATCACCAGTCCTGAAACCACCACTCCCTCTGAGACCACCACCCCAGAGACAACAACGTTCCCTGGGACCACCAGGAACCCCTGGACCACCACCAGTCCTGAGACCATTTCTACCACCCCTGGCTCCACCACAGTCCCTGACACCACCCACACCTTCTATGAGATCAGCACCACCAACACTGAGACAACCACAACAACCCCTGGCACCATGACAACCATCACTGAGACCACCAGTCCTGACACCACCACCCCCTCTGGGACCACCACCACATTCCCTCTGACAAACACCACCCCTGAGACAACAATGTACCCTGAGACCACCACGACCCCTGACACCACCATGACCACCCCTGATACCACCAGTCCCGAGACCATCACCCTCGCTGGGACCACCACCAAACTCCCTGGGACCACCGGTCCTGGGATCTCCTCGACCATCCCTGAGATCACCACAACCATCCCTGAAACCGCCAGTCCTGACACCACCACCCCCTCTGGGATCACCACAACACCTGGGACCAACACCAGCCCTGAGACAACAACTTTACCTGCGACCATCGCAACTGCTGGCACCACCACGACACATCCTGGGACCACCAGTCCTGAGACCACCAGCAACCCCTGGACCACCACCAGTCCTGAGACCATTCCAACCACCCCTGGGACCAGCACAGTCCCTGACACCACCACCACCTTCTATGAGATCAGCACCACCACCCCTGAGACAACAACAAGCCCTGGCACCACCACAACCATCCCTGAGGCCACCAGTCCTGAAACCACCACCCCCTTTGGGACCACCACCACCTTCCCGGGGACCACCGGTCCTGAGACCACCACAATCCCTGGCACCAGCACCACCAGTACTGGGACTAACACCACCCCTGAGACAACAACGTTCCCTGAGACCACCATGACCCCTGAGACAACCACAACAGCCGGCACCGCCACAACATTCCCATGGAGCACCAGGCCTGACATCGCAACACCCCCTGGGACCACCACCATTCCTGAGACCATTTCTGTGTCCCTTGGGACCACCACAGTCCCTGACACCACCATGACTGTTCCTTGGACCACCCCCACCTCCTCTGAGACCACCAGTCCTGAGACCTCCACATTCCCATGGACCACCGGTCCTGAGATCACCACAACCACCCCTGAGACAACCACAACCCCTGGCATCACCATGACTGTTCCCTGGACAACTCCCACCTTCTCTGAGACCACCAGTCCTGCGACCACCACCACCCCGGAGAAAACAACATTCCCTGAGACCACCACAAAATCTGAGGCCACTACCCCATTCCCTGTGACCACCGGTCCTGAGATCTCCTCCACCATCCCTGAGATCACCACAACCCCGGACACTACAACAACGTTCCCTGGGACCGGCGGCCCTGAGACCACCAGCAACCCCTGGATCACCACCAGTCCTGAGACCATTCCTACCACCCCTGGCTCCACCACAGTCCCTGACACCACCACCACCTTCTATGAGATCAGCACCACCAACCCTGAGACAACCACAACAACCCCTGGCACCACCACAACCGTCCCTGAAACAGCCAGTCCTGAAACCACCACCCCCTCTTGGACCACCAGCACATTCCCATGGACCACCATCCCTGAGATCACCACAACCACGTATGGCACCACCACAATCCCTGGCACCAGCACCACCAGTACTGGGCCAAACACCACCCCTGAGACAACAACGTTCCCTGAGACCACCACAACCCCTGAGAAAACCACAACCCCTGGCACCACCCCGACCATCCCTGAGACCACCAGTCCTGACATCACCACCCCCTCTTGGACCACCACCACATTCCCATGGACCGCCGGTCCTGAGATCACCTCCACCACCACTGAGACAACAACAACCCCTGACACCACCACAACCATCCCAGAAACCACCGTGACCATCACTGATACCACCCTCCCTGAGACCACCAGACACCCCTGGACCACCACCAGTCCTGACACCATTCCAACCACCCCTGGCACCACCACAGTCCCTGACACCACCACCACCTTCTCTGAGATCAGCACCACCACCCCTGAGACAACCACAACAACCCCTGGCACCACCACGACCAGTCCTGAGACCACCACCCCCTCTGGGACCACCACCACATTCCCATGGACCACTGGTCCTGAGATCACCTCCACCAACCCTGAGACAACAACAACCCCTGAGACCATCACAACCATCCCAGAAACCACCATGACCATCACTGATACCACCCTCCCTGAGACCACCAGCAACCCCTGGACCACCACCAGTCCTGAGACCATTCCGACCACCCCTGGCACCACCACAGTCCCTGACACCACCACCACCCTCTATGAGATCAGCACCACCACCCCTGAGACAACCACAACAACCCCTGGCACCATGACAACCATCCTTGAGACCACCAGTCCTGACATCACCACCCCCTCTTGGACCACCACCACATTCCCTGGGACCACCAGTCCTGAGATCACCACAACCCCTGAGACAACAACGTTCCCTGAGACCACCACGACAACCGAGATCACCACCCCATTCCCTGCGACCACCGGTCCTGGGATCTCCTCCACCATCCCTGAGATCACCACAACCCCGGACACTACAACAACATTCCGTGGGACCGGCGGTCATGAGACCACCAGCAACCCCTGGACCACCACCAGTCCTGAGACCATTCCAACCACCCCTGGCACCACCACAGTCCCTGACACCACCACCACCTTCTATGAGATCAGCACCACCACCCCTGAGACAACCACAAGCCCTGGCGCCACCACAACTATCCTTGAGACCACCATCCCTGAGACCACCAGTCCTGAGATCACCAAAACCACGTATGGCACCACCACAATCCCTGGCACCAGCACCACCGGTACTGGGCCAAACACCACCCCTGAGACAACAACGTTCCCTGAGACCACCATGACCCCTGAGAAAACCACAACCCCTGGCACCACCATGACCATCCCTGAGACCACCAGTCCTGAGACCACCACCCCCTCTTGGACCACCACCACATTCCCTGGGACCACCAGTCCTGAGATCACCACAACCACCCCTGAGACAACGGCAACCCCTGGCATCACCATGACTGTTCCTTGGACCACCCCCACCTCCTCTGAGACCACCGGTCCTGAGACCATCACAACCATCCCTGAAACCACCATGACCATCACTGATACCACCCTCCCTGAGACCACCAGCAACCCCTGGACCACCACAGTCCCTGACACCACCACAACCATCCCTGAAACCACCAGTCCTGAAACCACCACTCCCTCTGCGACCACCACCACCCCAGAGACAACAACTTTAACTGAGACCACCACAACTCCTGAGACCACCACCCCATTCCCTGTGACCACCGGTCCTGGGATCTCCTCGACCATCCCTGAGATCACCACAACCATCCCTGAAACCGCCAGTCCTGACACCACCACCCCCTCTGGGATCACCACAACCCCTGGGACCAACACCAGCCCTGAGACAACAACTTTACCTGAGACCATCGCAACTGCTGGCACCACCACGACACATCCTGGGACCACCAGTCCTGGGACCACCAGCAACCCCTGGACCACCACCAGTCCTGACACCATTCCAACCTCCCCTGGCACCACCACAGTCCCTGACACCACCACCACCTTCTATGAGATCAGCACCACCAACCCTGAGACAACCACAAGCCCTGGCACCACCACGACCACCCCTGAGACCACCGGTCCTGAGACCTCCACATTCCCAGGAACCACCGGTCCTGAGATCACCACAACCACCCCTGAGACAACCACAGCCCCTGGCATCACCATGACTGTTCCTTGGACCACCCCCACCTTCTCTGAGACCACCAGTCCTGAGATCACCACAACACCTGACACTACAACAACGTTCCCTGGGTCAGGCGGCCCTGAGACCACCAGCAACCCCTGGACCACCACCAGTCCTGAGACCATTCCAACCAGCCCTGGCTCCACCACAGTCCCTGACACCACCACCACCTTCTATGAGATCAGCACCACCATGACCCCTGAGACAATCACAACAACCCCTGGCACCACCACGACCATCCCTGAGACCACCAGTCCTGAGACCACCACCCCCTCTTGGACCACCAGCACATTCCCATGGACCACCAGTCCTGAGATCACCTCCACCAACCCTGAGATAACAACAACCCCTGAGACCATCACAACCATCCCAGAAACCACCATGACCATCACTGATACCACCCTCCCTGACACCACCAGCAACCCCTGGACCACCACCAGTCCGGAGACCATTTCTACCACCCCTGGCACCACCACAGTCCCTGACACCACCACCACCTTCTCTGAGATCAGCACCACCACCCCTGAGACAATCACAACAACCCCTGGCACCACCACAACCAGTCCTGAGACCACCAGTCCTGAGACCACCACCCCCTTTGGGACCACCACCAGAATCCCATGGACCACCAGTCCTGAGACCACCTCCACCATCCCTGAGACAATGACAACTATCCCAGAAACCACCATGGCCATCACTGATACCACCCTCCCTGAGACCACCAGCAACCCCTGGACCACCAACAATCCGGAGACCATTTCTACCACCCCTGGCACCACCACAACCATCCTTGAGACCACCAGCCCTGAGACCACCACCCCCTCTGGGACCACCACCACATTCCCATGGACCACCAGTCCTGACATCACCACAACCACACCTGAGACAACCACAGCCCCTGGCATCACCATGACTGTTCCTTGGACCACCCCCACCTCCTCTGAGACCACCAGACCTGAGACCACCACCCCCTCTGGGACCATCCCCACCTTCTCTGAGACCACCGGTCCTGAGATCACCTCCACCATCACTGAGACAACAACAACCCCTGACACCACCACAACCATCCCTGAAACCACCAGTCCTGAAAACACCACCCCCTCTGCGACCACCACCACCCCTGAGACAACAACGTTCCCAGAGACCACCACAACACCTGAGATCACCCCCACATTCCATGCAACCACCGGTCCTGGGATCTCCTCCACCATCCCTGAGATCACCACAACCCCGGACACTACAACAACGTTCCCTGGGACCGGCGGTCCTGAGATCACCAGCAACCCCTGGACCACCACCAGTCCTGACACCATTCCAACCACCCCTGGGACCACCACAGTCCCTGACACCACCACCACCTTCTATGAGATCAGCACCACCACCCCTGAGACAACCACAACAACCCCTGGCACCCTGACAACCATCCTTGAGACCACCAGTCCTGAGACCACCACCCCCTCTTGGACCACCACCACATTCCCATGGACCACCAGTCCTGAGATCATCACAACCACCCCAGAGACAACCACAGCCCCTGGCATCACCATGACTGTTCCTTGGACCACCCCCACCTCCTCTGAGACCACCAGTCCTGAGATCACCACCCCCTCTGGGACCATCCCCACCTTCTCTGAGACCACCAGTCCTGAGATCACCTCCACCATCCCTGAGATAACAACAACCCCTGAGACCACCACCACCATCCCAGAAACCACCATGACCAATACTGATACCACCCTCCCTGAGACCACCAGCAACCCCTGGACCACCACCAGTCCTGACACCATTCCAACCAGCCCTGGCACCACCACAGTCCCTGACACCACCACCACCTTCTATGAGATCAGCACCACCACCCCTGAGACAACCACAACAACCCCTGGCACCACCACGACCATCCTTGAGACCACCAGTCCTGACATCACCACCCCCTCTTGGACCACCACCACCTTCCCGGGGACCACCGGTCCTGAGACCACCACAACCCCTGGCACCAGCACCACCAGTACTGGGACCAACACCACCCCTGAGACAACAACGTTCCCTGAGACCACCATGACCCCTGAGACAACCACAACAGCCGGCACCGCCACAACATTCCCATGGACCACCAGTCCTGACATCGCAACACCCGCTGGGACCACCACCATTCCTGAGACCATTTCTGTGTCCCTTGGGACAACCCCAGTCCCTGGCACCACCACGACCACCCCTGAGACCACCAGTCCTGAAACCACCACTCCCTCTGCGACCACCACCACCCCAGAGACAACAACGTTCCCTGAGACCACCACAACAACCGAGATCACCACCCCATTCCCTGTGACCACCGGGCCTGGGATTTCCACCACCATCCCTGAGATCACCACAACCATCCCTGAAACCGCCAGTCCTGACACCACCACCCCCTCTGGGATCACCACAACACCTGGGACCAACACCAGCCCTGAGACAACAACTTTACCTGAGACCATCGCAACGGCTGGCACCACCACGACACATCCTGGGACCACCAGTCCTGGGACCACCAGCAACCCCTGGACCACCACCAGTCCTGAGACCATTCCTACCACCCCTGGCACCACCACAATCCCTGACACCACCACCACCTTCTATGAGATCAGCACCACCACCCCTGAGACAACCACAACAACCCCTGGCACCACCACGACCATCCCTGAGACCACCAGTCCTGAGACCACCACCCCCTCTTGGACCACATTCCCATGGACCACCAGTCCTGTGACCACCACAACCACATATGGCACCACAACAACCTCTGGCACCAGCACCACCAGTACTGGGACCAACACCACCCCTGAGACAACAACGTTCCCTGAGACCACCATGACCCCTGAGACAACCACAACAGCCGGCACCACCACAGCATTCCCATGGACCACCAGGCCTGACATCGCAACACCCGCTGGGACCACCACCAGTCCTGAGACCATTTCTATGTCCCTTGTCACCACCACGATCCCTGGCACCACCACAACCATCCCTGAGACCACCGGTCCTGAGACCACCACGTTCCCAGGGACCACCACCACCCCTGAGACAACAACGTTCCCTGAGACCACCACAAAATCTGAGGCCACCCCCCCATTCCCTGTGACCACCGGTCCTGATATCTCCTCCACCATCCCTGAGATCACCACAACACCTGACACTACAACAACGTTCCCTGGGACCGGCGGTCCTGAGACCACCAGCAACCCCTGGGCCACCACCAGTCCTGACACCATTCCAACCACCCCTGGCACCACCACAGTCCCTGACACCACCACCACCTTCTATGAGATCAGCACCACCACCCCTGAGACAACCACAACAACCCCTGGGACCACCACGACCGTCCCTGAGACCACCAGTCCTGAGACCACCACATTCCCAGGGACCACCGGTCCTGAGATCACCACAACCACCCCTGAGACAACCACAGCCCCTGGCATCACCATGACTGTTCCTTGGACCACCCCCACCTCCTCTGAGACCACCAGTCCTGAGATCACCTCCACCATCCCTGAGACAACAACAACCCCTGAGACCATCACAACCATCCCAGAAACCACCATGACCATCACTGATACCACCCTCCCTGAGACCACCAGCAACCCCTGGACCACCACCAGTCCTGAGACCATTCCAACCACCCCTGGCACCACCACAACCATCCTTGAGACCACCAGCCCTGAGGCTACCACCCCCTCTGGGACCACCCCCACATTCCCTGGGACCACCAGTCCTGAGATCACCTCCACCATCACTGAGACAACAACAACCCCTGACGCCACCACAACCATCCCTGAAACCACCAGTCCTGAAACCACCACTCCCTCTGCGACCACCACCACCCCTGAGACAACAACGTTCCCTGAGACCACCACAACCATCCCTGAAACAGCCAGTCCTGACACCACCACCCCCATTGGGATCACAACAACCCCTGGGACCAACACCAGCCCTGAGACAACAACTTTACCTGAGACCATCGCAACTGCTGGCACCACCACGACACATCCTGGGACCACCAGTCCTGAGACCACCAGGAACCCATGGACCACCACCAGTCCTGAGACCATTCCTACCACCCCCGGCACCACCACAGTCCCTGACACCACCACCACCTTCTCTGAGATCAGCACCACCACCCCTGAGACAACCACAACAACCCCTGGCACCATGACAACCATCCTTGAGACCACCAGCCCTGAGGCTACCACCCCCTCTTGGACCACCACCACATTCCCATGGACCACCGGTCCTGAGACCACCACAATCCCTGGCACCAGCACCACCAGTACGGGGACAAACACCACCACTGAGACAACAACGTTCCCCGAGACCACCATGACCGCTGAGACAACCACAACAGCCGGCACCGCCACAACATTCCCATGGAGCACCAGGCCTGACATCGCAACACCCGCTGGGACCACCACCAGTCCTGAGACCATTTCTGTGTCCCTTGGGACAACCACAGTCCCTGGCACCACCACGACCATCCCTGAGACCACCGGTCCTGAGACCACCACCCCCTCTGGGACCATCCCCACCTTCTCTGAGACCACTGGTCCTGAGATCACCACAACCACCCCTGAGACAACCACAGCCCCTGGCATCACCATGACTGTTCCTTGGACCACCCCCACCTCCTCTGAGACCACCGGTCCTGAGACCACCACCCCCTCTGGGACCATCCCCACATTCTCTGAGACCACTGGTCCTGAGATCACCTCCACCATCACTGAGACAACAACCCCTGACACCACCACAACCATCCCAGAAACCACCGTGACCATCCCTGATACCACCCTCCCTGAGACCACCAGCAACCCCTGGACCACCACCAGTCCTGACACCATTCCAACCACCCCTGGCACCACCACAGTCCCTGACACCACCACCACCCTCTATGAGATCAGCACCACCACCCCTGAGACAATCACAACAACCCCTGGCACCACCAGAACCAGTCCTGAGACCACCAGTCCTGAGACCACCACCCCCTCTTGGACCACCACCACATTCCCATGGACCACCAGTCCTGAGATCACCACAACCACCCCTGAGACAACCACAGCCCCTGGCATCACCATGACTGTTCCCTGGACAACCACCACCTTCCCTGAGACCCCCAGTCCTGAGACCACCACCCCCTCTGGGACCATCCCCACCTTCTCTGAGACCACCGATCCTGAGATCACCTCCACCATCACTGAGACAACAACCCCTGACACCACCACAACCATCCCAGAAACCACCGTGACCATCCCTGATACCACCCTCCCTGAGACCACCAGCAACCCCTGGACCACCACCAGTCCTGACACCATTCCAACCACCCCTGGCACCACCACAGTCCCTGACACCACCACCACCCTCTATGAGATCAGCACCACCACCCCTGAGACAATCACAACAACCCCTGGCACCACCAGAACCAGTCCTGAGACCACCAGTCCTGAGACCACCACCCCCTCTTGGACCACCACCACATTCCCATGGACCACCAGTCCTGAGATCACCACAACCACCCCTGAGACAACCACAGCCCCTGGCATCACCATGACTGTTCCCTGGACAACCACCACCTTCCCTGAGACCCCCAGTCCTGAGACCACCACCCCCTCAGGGACCATCCCCACCTTCTCTGAGACCACCAGTCCTGAGATCACCTCCACCATCCCTGAGACAACAACCTCTGGGACCACCACCACAACCATTCCTGAAACCACCAGTCCTGAAACCACCACTCCCTCTGCAACCACCACCACCCCTGAGACAACAACGTTCCCAGAGACCACCACAACACCTGAGAGCACCACCCCATTCCATGCAACCACCGGTCCTGAGATCTCCTCCACCATCCCTGAGATCACCACAAACCCGGACACTACAACAACGTTCCCTGGGACCGGCGGTCCTGAGACCACCAGCAACCCCTGGACCACCACCAGTCCTGACACCATTCCAACCACCCCTGGCACCACCACAGTCCCTGACACCATCACCACCTTCTCTGAGATCAGCACCACCACCCCTGAGACAACCACAACCCCTGGCGCCATGACAACCATCCTTGAGACCACCAGCAACCCTTGGACCACCACCACATTCCCATGGACCACCAGTCCTGAGATCACCACAACCACGTATGGCACCACAACAATCCCTGGCACCACCACCACCAGTCAAACTGGGTCAACTGGGTCAAACACCACCCCTGAGACAACAACGTTCCCTGAGTCCACCATGACCCCTGAGACAACCACAACAGCCGGCACCGCCACAACACTCCCATGGACCACCAGGCCTGACATCGCAACACCCTCTGGGACCACCACCAGTCCTGAGACCATTTCTGTGTCCCTTGTCACTACCACAACCATCCCTGAGACCACCAGGCCTGAGACCACCACCCCCTCTGGGACCATTCCCACATTCTCTGAGACCACCAGTCCTGAGATCACCTCCACCATCACTGAGACAACAACAACCCCTGAGACCATCACAACCATCCCAGAAACCACCATGACCATCACTGATACCACCCTCCCTGAGACCACCAGCAACCCCTGGACCACCACCACTCCTGACACCATTCCAACCACCCCTGGCATCACCAAAATCATCCTTGAGACCACCAGTCCTGAGACCACCACCCCCTCTGGGACCACCAGCACATTCCCTGGGACCACCAGTCCTGACATCACCACAACCACCCCTGAGACAACCACAACCCCTGGGGATGCCATGACTGTTCCTTGGACCACCCCCACCTTCTCTGAGACCACCAGTCCTGAGATCACCTCCACCATCACTGAGACAAGAACAACCCCTGAGACCATCACAACCATCCCAGAAACCACCAGTCCTGAAACCACCACCCCCTCTGCAACCACCACCACCCCTGAGACAACAACGTTCCCTGAGACCATCGCAACACCAGAGAGCACCACCCCATTCCCTGCGACCACCGGTCCTGGGATCTCCTCCACTATCCCTGAGATCACCACAACCACCCCTGAAACCGCCAGTCCTGACACCACCACCCCCTCTGGGATCACCACAACCCCTGGGACCAACACCAGCCCTGAGACAACAACTTTACCTGAGACCATCGCAACTGCTGGCACCACCACAACACATCCTGGGACCACCAGTCCTGAGACCACCAGGAACCCATGGACCACCACCAGTCCTGAGACCATTCCAACCACCCCTGGCACCACCACAGTCCCTGACACCACCACCACCTTCTATGAGATCAGCACCACCAACACTGAGACAACCACAACCCCTGGCACCACCACGACCACCCCTGAGACCATCAGTCCTGAGACCTCCACGTTCCCAGGGACCACCGGTCCTGAGATCACCACAACCACCCCTGAGACAGCCACAGCCCCTGGCATCACCATGACTGTTCCTTGGACCACCCCCACATTCCTGTGGACCACCAGTCCTGAGATCACCACAACCCCTGACGCTACAACAACGTTCCCTGGGACAGGCGGCCCTGAGACTACCAGCAACCCCTGGACCACCACCAGTCCTGACACCATTTCTGTGTCCCTTGTCACCACCACAATCCCTGACACCACCACCACCTTCTATGAGATCAGCACCACCACCCCTGAGACAACAACAACAACCCCTGGCACCACCCCGACCATCCCTGAGACCACCAGTCCTGAGATCAGCACCACCACCCCTGGGACAACCACAACCCCTGGCACCATGACAACCATCCTTGAGACCACCAGTCCTGACATCACCACCCCCTCTTGGACCACCACCACATTCCCATGGACCACCAGTCCTGAGATCACCACAACCACGTATGGCACCGCAACAATCCCTGGCACCAGCACCACCAGTCAAACTGGGTCAACTGGGTCAAACACCACCCCTGAGACAACAACGTTCCCTGAGACCACCATGACCCCTGAGACAACCACAACAGCCGGCACCGCCACAACATTCCCATGGACCACCAGGCCTGACATCGCAACACCCGCTGGGACCACCACCAGTCCTGAGACCATTTCTGTGTCCCTTGGGACAACCCCAGTCCCTGGCACCACCACGACCATCCCTGAGACCACCGGTCCTGAGACCACCACCCCCTCTGCGACCACCACCACCCCTGAGACAACAACGTTCCCAGAGACCACCACAACACCTGAGATCACCACCCCATTCCCTGTGACCACCAGTCCTGGGATCTCCTCCACCTTCCCTGAGATCACCACAACCCCGGACACTACAACAACGTTCCCTGGGACCGGTGGTCCTGAGACCACCAGCAACCCCTGGACCACCACCAGTCCTGACACCATTCTAACCACCCCTGGCTCCACCACAGTCCCTGACACCACCACCTCCTTCTATGAGATCAGCACCACCATCCCTGGGACAACGACAACAACACCTGGGACCACCACGGCCATCCCTGGGACCACCAGTCCTGAAACCACCACCCCCTCTTGGACCACATTCCCATGGACCACCAGTCCTGAGACCACCACAACCACCCCTGAGACAACCACAGCCCCTGGCATCACCATGACTGTTCCTTGGACCACCCCCACCTCCTCTGAGACCACCAGTCCTGAGATCACCACCCCCTCTGGGACCACCACCACATTCCCTCTGACAAACACCACCCCTGAGACAACAACGTACCCTGAGACCACCACGACCCCTGACACCACCATGACCATCCCTGATACCACCAGGTCTGAGACCACCACCATGCCTGAGACCATTTCTCCCACCCCTGGCACCACCACAACCCCTGGCACTACCACAACCATCACTGGAACCACCAATCCTGAGACCACCATTTCTACCTTCCCTGAGTCCACCACTACAACACCTGGGACAAACACTGCCCCTGAGACAACAACGTTCCCTGAGACAACCACAACCATCCCTGAAATCACCACCCCTGAGACCACAACAACATCTAGCACCACCGAAATCCCTGACGCCACCACCCCCTTCTTTGAAACCACCAGTCCTGAAACTACAACCCCCACAGGGACCACCATCATATTCCCTGGGACCACCGGCCCTGAGATCACCGCCACCATGACTGAAACCACCAGTCCAGAGACCACGACCCCCTCTGGGACCACCACCACATTCCCTGGGACGGACACCACCCCTGAGACAACAACGTTCCCTGAGACCACCACAACACCCGAGACCACCACCCCATTCCCTGCGACCACCGGTCCTGGGATCTTCTCAACCGTCACTGAGATCACCACAACCATCCCTGAAACAGCCACAACCCCTGGCACCACCACAACCATCCCTGAAACCGCCAGTCCTGACACCACCACCCCCTCTGGGATCACCACAACACCTGGGACCGACAGCAGCCCTGAGACAACAACTTTACCTGCGACCATCGCAACTGCTGGCACCACCACGACACATCCTGGGACCACCAGTCCTGAGACCACCAGGAACCCCTGGA
>JAVTVJ010006391.1:0-27235 GCA_034509425.1 Eopsaltria australis
TTCCCCATTTCCCTCCTCCAAGGTGAAACATTCCCAATCTCCCTCCTCCAAGGTGAAACATTCCCAATCTCCCTCCTCCAAGGTGAAACATTCCCAATCTCCCTCCTCCAAAGTGAAACATTCCCAATCTCCCTCCTTCCAGGTGAAACATTCCCAATCTCCCTCCTTCCAGGTGAAACATTCCCAATCTCCCTCCTCCAAGGTGAAACATTCCCAATCTCCCTCCTTCCAGGTGAAACATTCCCAATCTCCCTCCTCCAAGGTGAAACATTCCCAATCTCCCTCCTCCAAGGTGAAACATTCCCAATCTCCCTCCTCCAAGGTGAAACATTCCCAATCTCCCTCCTCCAGGTGAAACATTCCCAATCTCCCTCCTCCAAGGTGAAACATTCCCAATCTCCCTCCTCCAAGGTGAAACATTCCCAATCTCCCTCCTTCCAGGTGAAACATTCCCAATCTCCCTCCTCCAAGGTGAAACATTCCCAATCTCCCTCCTCCAAGGTGAAACATTCCCAATCTCCCTCCTCCAAGGTAAAACATTCCCAATCTCCCTCCTCCAAGGTGTTTTTTACAGGATGGAACACCCTGATAAAGACTTTAAGGATTGGGATTTTTCCTCATCCCTCTTCCTGCTTCCTGCAATTTGAATTTCAGAGCTGCAGGATCCACATCCCTCAGGTTCAGCTCCAAAGCTCGCATCTTTTAGGGACAATTTGGATTTTCACCCTCCCCCTGAAACTCCTTCACTTCAATCTCAACTTTTGCTGTTAAAGCCACGAATATTTCAGGCCACGCTTCACCAGATCCTCGTGGTCTGATCCGAGTGCAAGGAGGAGCAGCTCCAATTCCCATCCCCAAAAATGCACCTTTCCCACTCATTTCTGGTTTCCAGCACAGATAAAACCCCTTTCCCTTCCATTCCTACCTTCAAATCTCGCTAAGGATCTTAAAATCCTGTCCATTTTCAAAAGCTGAACGGATTGTTGAGACTTTTAAAAGCCTCCCTGAAGAGCTGGAATTAATGATTCCTATCTCCAAGGGGGAAGGTAGAAAAGGGTTACCCTGGGAGCAGGAATCCATTCTAGGCTGTAATTACAATTTGAACGAGGAGGAGGGGAAAAAAACAAAATTAAAAAATAAAATAAAAAATAATAAATGAGTTGGAATGTCACTGAATTATACCTCAATATCCCTCTGGAAATCAAACAGGTCAATTCGCTGCCAGTTACTGCCATCCAGGGCCAGAACATTCCATGCCTTTATCAGGGGGGAAAAAAAAATGTGAAATGTGTGGTTAATAGGGAAAAAAAATGCTCAGTGGGGTCCTAATCCCAGCCTGTTCCTTGGAGGAATAGTGTTGTGTCCCAGGTCGGGGAGGAACAGGGAATTCCAGGCAGCAGGGGATTCAGAATTGGGAATTCTGAGTGTTCCAGGCAGGGAGAGGAGCCCTGGGTGCTTCCATTTCCCATGGAAGGGGCAGGGGGGAGGGTTTGGAGCTCAGGGATCTTCACATTCCTGGCTGGGATTGAGCTCCCAGTGCCTCAGAGAGCACCTGGGCATGGGGGAGTCCCAACCTGGGTCGGGTTTTGGGTTAAATCATTGAAATTTCTGGTGGTTCCTGCTCTGAGGGAGAAGCAGGAGCTCAGAGCTGCTCAGGGATCTTCACATTCCTGGCTGGGATTGAGTCTCCAGCACCTCAGAGAGCACCTGGGCATGGGGGAGTCCCCTCCTGGGGCTGGTAAAGGGTTGGGTTTTGGGTTAAATCACTGAAATTTCCCTTCTTCTGAGGGAGAGGCAGGAGCTCAGAGCTGCTCAGGGATCTTCACATTCCTGGCTGGGATTGAGTTCCCAGTGCCTCAGAGAGCACCTGGGCACAGGTGAGTCCCAACCTGGGTCGGGTTTTGGGTTAAATCACTGAAATTTCCAGTGGCTCCTGCTCTGAGGGAGAAGAGCTCAGGGTTGCTCAGGGATCTTCACATTCCTGGCTGGGATTGAGCTCCCAGCATCTCAGAGAGCACCTGGGCAGAGGTGAGTCCCAACCTGGGTTGGGTTTTGGGTTAAATCACTGAAATTTGCAGTGGTTCCCGCTCTGAAGGAGAGGCAGGAGCTCAGGGTTGCTCAGGGATCTTCACATTCCTGGCTGGGATTGAGCTCCCAGTGCCTCAGAGGGCACCTGGGCACAGGGGAGTCCCCTCCTGGGTCGGGTTTTGGGTTAAATCACTGAAATTTCCCCTGGTTCCCGCTCTGAGGGAGAAGAACTCAGGGTTGGTCAGGGATCTTCACATTCCTGGCTGGGATTGAGCTCCCAGTGCCTCAGAGAGCACCTGGGCACAGGTGAGTCCCAACCTGGGTTGGGTTTTGGGTTAAATCACTGAAATTTGCAGTGGTTCCTGCTCTGAGGGAGAGGCAGGAGCTCAGGGTTGGTCACCGTGCCCTCAGCTCCCTCTGAACTCGTCCGTGGGGAGCTCAGAGCTGGATTGGAAGCTCCAGTTCCATCCTCAAGGTGAACAGGAGGATCCTGCAACAACCAGGAGCCACCAGGGGCGAGCACAGGGGGGATTTTCCAGCCCAAATCCCACGTGCTCCGAGCTCCTCCCCATCCCCAACTCCAGCCCTCGGGCAGGAGTCAGGGCAGAGTCACAACAGAGCTGAGCACGAATTGATTTTGGGGGGTTTAAATCTCCCTGCTGATACTGAAGGTCGGGTTATGGCCAGGAGAAAAGCACTGGGAGATGCTCCAGTGGCTGCACAATTCCATGGGCAGCGTAGGGAACGTTCCAGAGGCTCCCTGCAGGAACTCCATGGAGTGGCTGCTGTGTCCCTGTGCAGAGAGCAGCTGGGACAGCCAGGAGGGGACCCTGACATCATCCAGGAGTCCCCAAAGAGCAGCTGGGACAGCCAGGAGGGGACCCTGACAGTGGCCAGGAGTCCCCAAAGAGCAGCTGGGACAGCCAGGAGGGGACCCTGACAGTGGCCAAGAGTCCCCAAAGAGCAGCTGGGACAGCCAGGAGGGGACCCTGACATCATCCAAGAGTCCCCAAAGAGCAGCTGGGACAGCCAGGAGGGGACCCTGACACTGGAGTCCCCAAAGAGCAGCTGGGACAGCCAGGAGGGGACCCTGACAGTGGCCAGGAGTCCCCAAAGAGCAGCTGGGACAGCCAGGAGGGGACCCTGACATCATCCAAGAGACCCCAAAGAGCAGCTGGGACAGCCAGGAGGGGACCCTGACACTGGAGTCCCCAAAGAGCAGCTGGGACAGCCAGGAGGGGACCCTGACATCATCCAAGAGTCCCCAAAGAGCAGCTGGGACAGCCAAGAGGGGACCCTGACAGTGGCCAAGAGTCCCCAAAGAGCAGCTGGGACAGCCAGGAGGGGACCCTGACAGTGGCCAAGAGTCCCCAAAGAGCAGCTGGGACAGCCAGGAGGGGACCCTGACATCAGCCAAGAGTCCCCAAAGAGCAGCTGGGACAGGCAGGAGAGGACCCTGACAGGGGCCAAAAGTCCCCAAAGAGCAGCTGGGACAGCCAGGAGGGGACCCTGACAGTGGAGTCCCCAAAGAGCAGCTGGGGACAGGCAGGAGGGGACCCTGACATCATCCAGGAGTCCCCAACAGCCCATCCTGCTCTGCTGATCCCAGCTGGGAGCTCCTTCCCTGCCACCTCTGTGTCATTCAGGTGACAACTGCAATGCCCAGACACCACCCAGGGCACTTATTAATGCAATTAATGATGTTTAAGCATCCTTTTCATTAATTGCAATGTGCTCAGAGGGATTCCATCAGCCGTGGCTGAGCTTTGGAGCCAGGGCTGATGGCTCTGTGCAGGTGTCACCCAGGCAGGGAGGTGACAATGCCAGCCCAGCTCCTTCCCTGGATCACCAGCCTGCCCTTGCTGTGCTGCTTCCAATGGGAGTCTCCAGACTCTGGCAGGAAAAAAGGATCCAAAAAGGATTCATTCATCCTGAATGGATCTGGGAACGTTCCAGAGGCTCCCTGCAGGAACTCCATGGAGTGGCTGCTGTGTCCCTGTGCAGAGAGCAGCTGGGACAGCCAGGAGAGGACCCTGACATCATCCAAGAGACCCCAAAGAGCAGCTGGGACAGCCAGGAGGGGACCCTGACAGTGGCCAGGAGTCCCCAAAGAGCAGCTGGGACAGCCAGGAGAGGACCCTGACATCATCCAGGAGTCCCCAAAGAGCAGCTGGGACAGCCAGGAGGGGACCCTGACAGTGGCCAAGAGTCCCCAAAGAGCAGCTGGGACAGCCAGGAGGGGACCCTGACATCATCCAAGAGTCCCCAAAGAGCAGCTGGGACAGCCAGGAGGGGACCCTGACATCATCCAAGAGTCCCCAAAGAGCAGCTGGGACAGCCAGGAGGGGACCCTGACACTGGAGTCCCCAAAGAGCAGCTGGGACAGCCAGGAGGGGACCCTGACATCATCCAGGAGTCCCCAAAGAGCAGCTGGGACAGCCAGGAGGGGACCCTGACATCATCCAAGAGTCCCCAAAGAGCAGCTGGGACAGCCAGGAGGGGACCCTGACATCATCCAAGAGACCTGAATGGATCTGGCAGCTCCAGAACCTTCCAGTCCAGCTTGGGATTCTCCCAAGCAAACAATCCAAGCTGGGTTTCATGAATTGAAGCCCACAAAGGATAAGAACAACCCCTTGCTTTAATTCCATTCTTACTCCAATTACATCCGAGGAGAAAATGAACTTTCCTTGCCTGTGTGGATCAAAATTCCTGTATTTCCACCAAAATCTCATTCAAAATCTCTCTTCAGCAGGGTAAAATCCCTGAACAAACCCAGAATTAAGGGAGAGTTCTGGGCAAAACATCAGCCCCCTCCCCTTTGTACCTGGGACACTGGAAAACGCAATTCCAGCTTGGAATTGCCCTTCACTGGTGCTATGGGAATTTTCCAGGACTTTTAGGGGACACTGAATAACTCCAGGACAAAGCTCCAACCCCCCTGGAGAGGGAGGATTGGCACCCAAATCCAACCCCCTGCTAAAATCCAGCAGGAAGGAGCGAAGTTCTTACCCTGGAAACTTGAGCACAACGACACAGAGTGACCACATCCAGGAAAGAGAAAATCCTGGAAGAGAAATAAGAGATATTTGATCGGTTATTGATACTTAAAACAAAAGGGGATGTGGAAAACAAAGAAAGAGGGGGGAGGGAAAAATAATAAAAAAAAAAAAAAAAAAAAAGACTGGGACAGCAAAAGTTCTTTGTGATTTGGCTGAAAGCTGAGCTGTGAAAAGAAGTGCAGAGGCAGCAGATCCCAAATGGAAGCAAAAACACGGCCATGGAGGCACTGGGAAACAGAAACTTCCCAGCTGGCAGGGGCTCCTGAGCCCACAGCTGGGAGTGCCAGCCCAGGTGAGCCCTGCAGGGCCAGGACGCCGAGGACACCAGGGACGCTCTGGCTCCAGCACGGCCACAGCTCCAGCAGCAGGGACAGCGTGGGCAGAGCCGGGACAGGGACAGGGACAGGGACAGGGGCAGGGACAGGGACAGGGACAGGGGCAGGGACAGGGACAGGGACAGTGACAGGGACAGGGACAGTGACAGGGGGACAGTGAGGGGCAGGGGCAGGGGGACAGGACAGGGACAGGACAGGGACAGGGCAGGGACAGGGACAGGGGCAGGGACAGGGGCAGGGCAGGGACAGGGGCAGGGACAGGGCAGGGGCAGGGGCAGGGCAGGGCAGGGACAGGGACAGGGACAGGGCAGGGACAGGACAGGGCAGGGGCAGGGACAGGGACAGGGCAGGGCAGGACAGGGGCAGGGACAGAGACAGAGCAGGGACAGGGGCAGAGCCAGCCCAGGGACAGGGACAGGGACAGGGACAGGGACAGGGACAGGGACCGGGACAGGGACAGGGACAGGGACAGGAGCAGGGGCAGGGACAGGGACAGGGACAGGGGCAGGGACAGGGACAGGGACAGGGGCAGGGGCAGGGACAGGGACAGGGCAGGGGCAGGGACAGGAGCAGGGGCAGGGACAGGGACAGGAGCAGGGGCAGGGCCACAGCCTGCTCTGGGTGCCTGGATCATTCCTGGGATTCACATTCCTAGGATTCACCCCGATCATTCCTGGCTTTCACATCCCTGATCATTCCCGGGGTTCGTTCATTCCTGGGATTCAGTGCCTGGATCATTCCTGAATTTCACATCCCTGATCATTCCCAGGGTTTCACATCCCTGATCATTCCTGGTTTCACATCCCTGATCATTCCTGAGTTTCCCAGCCCTGATCATTCCTGGGTTTCACATCCCTGATCATTCCTGGTTTTCCCAGCCCTGATCATTCCTGAATTTCACATCCCTGATCATTCCTGAATTTCACATCCCTGATCATTCCTGACTTTCACATCCCTGATCATTCCTGGTTTCACATCCCTGATCATTCCTGAATTTCACATCCCTGATCATTCCTGGTTTCACAGCCCTGATCATTCCTGGTTTCACATCCCTGATCATTCCTGAATTTCACATCCCTGATCATTCCTGGTTTCACATCCCTGATCATTCCTGAGTTTCCCAGCCCTGATCATTCCCGGGATTCACATCCCTGATCATTCCCAGGTTTCACATCCCTGATCATTCCTGGTTTCACATCTCTGATCATTCCTGAATTTCACATCCCTGATCATTCCTGAATTTCACATCCCTGATCATTCCTGGTTTCACATCCCTGATCATTCCTGGTTTCACATCCCTGATCATTCCCAGGTTTCACATCCCTGATCATTCCCGAGTTTCACAGCCCAGATTCCAGGCTGGAGCAGCTCTGCCGGGAGCAAAGGCTGGGACAGCCAGGATTGTCCAGGCTGCAGGGTGACCTCACTGTGGCCTCCCAGGACCTGAAGGGGCTGCAGGAAACACAAACAGGATTGTTCCCAAGGGCTTGGAGCAGGGAACGGGGTTAAACTGGAGAGGGGAGGGTGAGGTGGGATACTGGGAACAAATTCCTCCCTGTGACGGTGGGGAGGGGCTGGGATGAGTTTCCCAAAGAAGCTGGGGCTGCTCCATCCCTGGAAGTGTCCCTGGAGCAAACTGGGACAGTGGAAGGTGTCCCATGGTGGGGATGGGAGTGGATGGGATTGAAGGTTCTTCCAGCCCAAACCATTCCAGGATTCCAAGCCCCACAACCAGCAGAGCCAGATGTGCTTGGCCAGCAGGGACAGTGACACTGTGGTCACTCCAGTGTCACCCTGGGGACCAACCAATGCCCAGGGCTGGGATGGGTTTCCCAAAGAACCTGTGGCTGCTCCATCCCTGGAAGTGTCCCTGGAGCATCCTGGGACAGTGGAAGGTGTGGATGGGATTGAAGGTTCTTTCAGCCCAAACCATTCCAGGATTCTGCACTTCCACAACCAGCAGAGCCACATGTGCTTGGCCAGCAGGGACAGTGACACTGCGGTCACTCCTGAGTGTCACCCTGGGGACCAACCAATGCCCAGGGCTGGGATGGGTTTCCCAGAGAAGCTGTGGCTGCTCCATCCCTGGAAGTGTCCCTGGAGCAAACTGGGACAGCAGAAAGTGTCCCATGGTGGGGATGGGAGTGGATGGGATTTAAGATTCTTCCAGCCCAAACCATTCCATGATTCCAAGCCCCATAACCAGCAGAGCCAGATGTCCTTGGCCACTGCGGTCACTCCAGTGTCACCCTGGGGACCAACCAACACCCAGGGCTGGAGCACCCTGGGACAGTGGAAGGTGTGGATGGGATTTAAGGTTCTTCCAGTCCCAAACCATTCCTGGATTCTGCACTTCCACAACCAGCAGAGCCACATGTCTTTGGTCACTGTGGCCACTCCAGTGTCACCTTGGGGACCAACCAGCGCCCAGAGCTGGGGAGCTGTAACTGGGATCAAGGAATTGCACAGCTGGGATTGCCAGGAGTTCCCTGAAGATCACATCACCCCCCCAGCTGGGGATGCAGGAGCCCATGGGGAGCTCCCAGTCTGCACCAGGACATCACCAATGGATAAAACTCCCTGGGATTTCAGTGTCACTTTTGGTTTATGGTTGTTCAAACAATCACGTCCCGGAACAGGCGAGGCCAAGCCGAGGCTGGGAGGACATCAAGGTCTCCTTCCCTGTGGGAACTATTATAAAACTGGAGGTTGTTTTTGCAAAGATAATGTAAGAGTTTGATCACAATGTGCTTTTGTATTTTAATTTAGGATTTTCAACTTGAAGGCCACCCGGAAGAGACGGCAAATGTTGTCAGCCACGAGCAGCAGGGATGGAAAAAGCACTTCAGGAACACCAATATTGGGGAAAAGGGGGCTCCTGAGGGAGGGGAAATGCAGATTATTTGAATGCCAATATTGGGGGAAAGGGTGTTCCTGGAAATGCAGATTATTGCAACACCAATATTGGAAGGAAGGGGGCTCCTGATGGAGGGGAAATGAAGATTATTTGGATGCCAATATTGGGGGAAAAGGGTGCTCCTGAGGGAGGGGAAATTCAGATTATTTCAACACCAATATTAAGAGAAAGGGTGTTCTTGAGGGAGGGGAAATTCAGATTATTTGAATGCCAATACTGGAAGCAAAGGATGCTCCTGGAAATGCAGATTATGGCAACACCAATACTGAAAGGAAAGGGTGTTCCTGATGGAGGATGAATGCAGATTATTTGAACACCAATATTGGGGGAAAAGGGTGTTCCTGGAAATGCAGATTATTGCAACACCAATATTGGGAGGAAAGGGTGCTCCTGATGGAGGATAAATGCAGATTATTTGAACACCAATATTAAGGGAAAGGGGGCTCCCGATGGAGGGGAAATTCAGATTATTTGAATGGCAATATTGGGGGAAAAGGGTGCTCCTGGAAATGCAGATTATTTGAACACCAATATTGAAAGGAAAGGTTGCTCCTCATGGAGGGAAAATTCAGATTATTTGAATGCCAATATTAGAAGGAAAGGGGGCTCCTGATGGAGGGGAAATTCAGATTATTTGAACACCAATATTGGGGGAAAAGGTGTCCCTGATGGAGGGGAAATGCAGATTATTGCAACACCAATATTAAGGGAAAGGGTGTTCTTGATGGAGGGGAAATTCAGATTATTTGAATGCCAATATTAGGGGAAAGGGTGCTCCTGGAAATGCAGACTATTTGAACACCAGTATTGGGGGGAAGGGGGCTCCTGGTGGAGGGAAAATTCAGATTATTTGAATGCCAATATTGGGAGGAAAGGGTGTTCTTGAGGGAGGGGAAATTCAGATTATTGCAACACCAATATTTGGGAAAAAGGGTGCTCCTGGAAATGCAGATTATTGCAACACCAATATTGAAAGGAAAGGGTGCCCCTGATGGAGGGGAAATTCAGATTATTTGAATGCCAATATTGGGGGAAAGGGTGTTCCTGGAAATGCAGATTATTTGAACACCAATATTAAGGGAAAGGGTGTTCTTGAGGGAGGGGAAATGCAGATTATTGCAACACCAATATTGAAAGGAAAGGGTGCCCCTGATGGAGGATGAATGCAGATTATTTGAATGCCAATATTGAAAGGAAAGGGTGCTCCTCATGGAGGGAAAATTCAGATTATTTGAATGCCAATATTAGAAGGAAAGGGGGCTCCTGATGGAGGGGAAATGCAGATTATTTGAACACCAATATTGGGGGAAAAGGTGTCCCTGATGGAGGATAAATGCAGATTATTGCAACACCAATATTAAGGGAAAGGGTGTTCTTGATGGAGGGGAAATTCAGATTATTTGAATGCCAATATTGGAAGGAAAGGGTGTTCCTGAGGGAGGGGAAATTCAGATTATTGCAACACCAACATCAGAAGGAAAGGGTGCTCCTGGAAATGCAGATTATTTGAACACCAATATTAGAACGAAAGGGTGTTCCTGATGGAGGGAAAATTCAGATTATTTCAACACCAATATTAAGGGAAAGGGTGTTCCTGATGGAGGATGAATGCAGATTATTAATGAGAATATTGATGCCTGAAGGTATCACCCAGCAACACTCAGCTAAAGCAGGACAAACAGACCTTCCCTCCCGTTCTGCACTTCCCAGGGATACTCAGGCATCCAAGGAGTTGGGCTCAAGGTATTTCTGATCCCACCTGCACTTCAATGCTGTTTGGGATCCCAAATTCTGGATTCCAGAGCACTCCCACCCTCCCTGCCTGTGGACAAGGCTCCCCCTGAGCCTGATGCCATTTATTGGTGCCCAAGGGTTTATTCAGCACCATTCCCATGCACAACAACGCCAGGAAAACCTGGGAAAACGAGAGAAGCTGGGGGAAAAATCCTTATTTTCACCTTGAATTCCCACTGTAGGAGTAAAAAGAACTCCCAATTCCGTGGGAGCAGCAGCTGGGTCACTCACCATGGAAGTTTTCTCTATTTTCATCAAAATTCCCTTCTCCAGGGGAATCCCAGACCATGCCACGCCTCTGTCAGGGCTGGGAGATCTGGGATCAATTCTCCTGCCCACCCAACAGCAGGGACTGACCCCTGGCCCCTCTCCCTTCCCCAGCACCGAGATCCCGGCTCCGAGGAGCTCCAGAGCCTTTTCCAGCATTCCCTCAGCTCCTCCTGCACTTTTCCAACCCCCTGAGTTCAGCAGAACCAGGCTGGGAAGTGGCTTTTTTTACAGAGATCACTGCTCTGTTGGGGATTCCCATCGTTCCAGGACTGGATCCAGCTGCTCCCCACGGAGCAGGAAGAGCAGAAGGAGCACAGGGAAAGTCCTGCAGGCTGAGAATTCCTCTGCAGCCCCGAGGATGGGATTTTCCCTCTCCAAGGAACTGCTGGACAACATTAAAACACCCCAAGCCCCACAGATATTTCATGTGTGAGCAGCAGCAGCAGAAGGTTGATCGGCACCACTCCAATGATTTTTCCCAGTTCTGCTCCCACAGGTCCAAAGGCACCGTGCTGGGACATTCCATTTTCCACCCAAGCAGGATTCCTGTTCTCACAGCTGCCTGATGATCCTTTTCCATCAGCCCTTTGACTCTTCAGAGCGGAGAAATAATCCCCAAAATTAACTTTATCATCCGAGAGCCATCACAGATGAAAGGCAGACTGAGCTTCCCAAACAGGAATTCAATCCGGGATCGCAGCAGATTAAATTGTCTCGCTGCACAGGGACTCCCCGCGTGGAGGATTTTGTCTGAACAGCTCAATTTGGGTAAAACACACTCACTTGGAGCAATTTTCAGGTTTCAACCTCTTAATCCACTCAGGGGTTTCTAGGACTCCTCACTTTCCCACTGCTGCTCTAATTAGATTAAGGTCACGACTCTGCTGAAATCCCTGCAGGCTGCGGGCTCCGAGGTGAGCCAGCTTAGACCTTCAGCCTTCTAAAATTATCCCCACCAAATTCTGCCAGCCGCCCCCCATCCCCATCCCAGTCCCATCCCAGTCCCATCCCAGTCCCATCCCAGTCCCATCCCAGTCCCATCCCAGCTCCCAGGATGGGCAGGGGGGCAGAAGCCAGGGCTCTGCTGCCAGCTCAGCGCTGCCCCGGGCTCAGCTCCGGGTGCTGGGGGATAAAGCAGGGATTGGGGATGGCAGAGCCAGGGCTGGGCAGGGCTGGGCAGGGCTGGACGGGCACGGCACGGACACAAAGCCGCTTATCCCGGGAGAGAGCTGCAAGCAGCTTGACCTGCCCGTGACCCATGGGAACAGATGAATTCCTGCAGCCTGATCCCATCCCTGGGAGCTGAATTCCTGCAGCCTCACATCCCTGCCTGTGACCCTGCAGGAACAGCTGAATTCCTGCAGCCTGATCCCATTCCTGGGAGCTCTACAGCAGCCTCACATCCCTGCCTGTGACCCTGCAGGAACAGCTGAATCCCCATAGCCTGATCCCATTCCCAGAGCTGAGCAGGAGCCCCACATCCCTGCCCAAATTCCTGCAGCCTGATCCCATTCCTGGGAGCTCTACAGCAGCCTCAGGTCACACCAGGAGGGAAATCTCCAGGAGGGCAGCACAGATCACCTCTGCCAGGGGAAATCCAGGCTTGGGATGGGGGTTGGCTCCCAGGACTGGCAGGAATCCCCAGGAAAGGAAAGCACTTTTCCAGCAGCAGTGGGAATGCAGGGAGGCAGGGACAGGCGGCCCCTCTGGGGACACAACCCAACAGGGACCGTGGATTCACCACTGGGAGCCCCCGAGGCAGACACTGCCCAGGGAGGAGCTGGCACTGCAGGGAATTCTGATTTTTGCTGCTTTGGCTCCTTGCTGTGGATGTGAAGGCACAGCCACCTCCAGAGGTGTCACCTCCTGGCAGGGGACAGAGCTGGAGCAGGAGCAGCAGTGCCAGGACATGGCTTGGGGCTGCCCCTGGATCCCTGGAGCTTGGAGCAGCCTGGGATAGAGGGAGCTGTCCCTGCCCATGGCAGGTGGAGCCTGACAATCCCCAAGGTCCCTTCCCACCCAAACCATCCTGGGATCTGTGACCTCTCCACTTATCTCCCAGTCTCTGGACACGCAGGACGGATGTCCCCACTCCAGGTGGGGCAGGACACGGTGTCACTGCTGCATCCCAGGTCAGGGCCATGTCCCAGGAAGCACCAGCCCTGTGTTTTCAGGGATCACAAAGGCTGCTGTTCCCCCCTTTCACATCCTCCTCCTCCTCCTCTTTATTTTACCTAAGAGCAGCTTTCACTCCACGCACAGGGGACCCCGAAGCCGCGTGAGAGTGGCCGGAGCAGGGACAGGACTTGCCAGAGCAGTGGCCAAACGCAGCAGGCTTTGTCCTGCCCACAGTGAGAGCCATTTCCAGGAGATCCTGCACAAACCCCACCCGAGCTCCTCTCTCAAAGGCTGCACCGTCAATGCACAGGAATTCATTTTCACAGCATGAATTCCAGCTCTCCAAACCATTACTTATGGGCTTTAAACATTTATCAACTCCCCATTCCCCCTCGGTTCCTCCCGATCCTGGACGATTCCCTGCTCCACAGCAGCCTGGGATGATCAGGGAGAGCAGGACAGACATTTCCACGCTGGGGTTTGTCCTGGTGCGATTCCCTGCTCCTGCAGGACCTTCCCTCCCTCCCACCGTAAGTCCTTCTCCAGTTGTCCAGCAGTGCTCATGGAATCAGGGAATGGTTTGGGTTGGGAAGGGCCTTAAAGCTCATCCCCAAACCTTCCACTGTCCCAGGCTGCTCCAAGCTCCATCCAGCCTGGCCTGGGACACTGCCAGGGATCCAGGGGCAGCCCCGATCCATGTCCTGGCACTGCTGCTCCTGCTCCAGCTCTGTCCCCTGCCAGGAGGTGACACCTCTGGAGGTGGCTGTGCCTCCACACCCCCAGCAAGGAGCCAAACCTCAGCCTCTGGCTCCACTCAGGATCATTCCACTTCCATCCACCAGGAACCTCACCAGGCTCCAAGCAAGGCTCTGCTCCTGGGGATCCCGATGCCCTCACACCTCCCCTTCCCTGAAATCCCTGCAAAATCCCATCTCTATCCCATCCCCCAACCCCTTCCTCCCTGCCCTATTCCCTACCCTATTCCTGAGCCACACAGACTCCCTGCCTCACCCAGCAGGGCTCCTCACAACCTGTTCCCAGCCCACCCCTCATTGTCACCTCAGCACAAGGACAAACCCCGGATTTTTTACATCCTCTTCCATCAGAAAAAGAAAATCATCTCAGGAGAGACGATTTTTTGTCACTCTGCTGCTGCTCCACGTCCCAGCCGTGGCTCGGGACAAGCGCGGCTGCAAAGCCCGGTGCGAACTCCTCCTGTGGAGGCTGTGATTCCATCCTGCCCCGCATTCCCTGGGTGCTGGTTCCACCCAGGGATCTCCACACCCACGGACAATCATTTCCTGTGTCCCAGACCCCAATCCCAAATATCCAGCCTGGCAGAAGGGAGGGCTCTACCAGCCACACATTGGAACATTGGAATAAAAGAAATGGAATCGGGTGGGAAATGCCAAGGGAATCAGGTGGGAAATGCCAAGGGAATCGGGTGGGAAATGCCAAGGGAATCAGGTGGGAAATGCCAAGGGAATCAGGTGGGAAATGCCAAGGGAATCCTGAAATGCCAAGGGAATTGGGTGAGAAATGCCAAGGGAATCGGGTGGGAAATGCCAAGGGAATTGGGTGGGAAATGCCGAGGGAATCAGGTGGGAAATGCCCTTCCAGAGGAGGCAGTGATTCCTTTTCCCTGCTCCTCCCATCCCAGGAGTGAGGCAGCAGCGCCTCCCTGGGTCCTCTCCCCAGGCCTCAGTGTCACCGAGCACTGACAGATCCCTGCGGTGCCAGGATGCTGCTGCTGGTAATCACTGAAGCCTCCTCCTGGCTCTGCTTTCCCCAGTTCCAGCCCAACACCTGAGTTTAAAGCACTGACAAACTCAGCTCCACCTGCAGAGCCCAGAATGAGGGACAATCACCCCCTCACTGCCCTCCTGCTTCCTCCAGGGAAGCACAGAATTATCCACAGGGACCTCCATGATCCTAAAGGACTTTTCCAGGGCTAACAAATCCACAGAGTCTGACGTGTCTGTGTTTGCCAACGGGATCGCCCTGCCAGGAGCTGAACATCCGGCTCCTATCCACGAGGGACAGCACAAAGTCCGCTCGAGGGTAAGCGGAGCACAGGGATTCGCTTGAGTTTTAAACTCAGCCCCTCAGAGAAGCAGAATCCTGCTCTCCACATCACCTCACCCTCAGGAGGATTAACGAGAGGATCATTAATGAGATCTCATTAAGGACCTGATTTCAATTTCAAGCCCTTCCTCTCACCAACCAACCAAAACCAACCCGAAACTCAACCCCGTTCAGCACAAAGTGCTGACACAGACCTTTGAGCCGGCCCTGCTCGGGCCTGGCTTTACGAGAGACCCGACCCAAGCTCAGGATTTGGGGAGCAGAGCGGCAAAAATCCTGGATGCAGAGCGGCAAAAATCCTGGATGCAGAGCGGCAAAAATCCTGGATGCAAATACCAACCCAGCGGTGTCCGGGGAGGACTCACCGGAGCAGCAGCTCTTTGGGCAGTTTTTTGTTGATCGCGGCTTCATCGTTGTTTGAGAACATCTGCAAACACAAAAATGCCACAATTCAGCCCCAAAGCAAAGGAACAAACCCTGCTTCACTCTCCAGGGAAGGAGGGGTTGGTTAAGGAGGGAGTTTTGGAGCGGGAAATTCCCAAGGGATGAAGTTTGTGCTGTGGATTTCCAGCTCCCGCGCTGGACCACGGCTGGATGGAGAATTCCGTCAGGATTCCTGGGTGTGAGGATGCTCCGTGCAGCGAGAGGCGAAACACAAACTGAGATTTGCAGCTGCTGCAGTGAGTTAATGATAATTGGGATGAGGTTGGGGAGGCTCCCTCAGCGTTTTGGGGACGCACCAAGGCACAGGAACACCCGAACTGGGAGGTTTTGCGGATCAAACTTTCGGCCAAGGGGCTGGAGGGGACGGGAGAGGGGCCCAGCACCCAAAAATCCACCCAGGAGAGGTGGGAGGTGCAGGGCTGGGTTCTGGGATGGTTCCTTCTCCGTTCACCAGCTCCTTCTCCGAGTCCTGCAGGGCCCAGAAGGTTCTGGAAGCCCCCAGGAGGTCTGGGATGAACGGGGGTGGATCCCAAAGCAGCAGGAAGGGTTTGAAGGGAGCTGGGATCTCTGGGGCTGCACCAGGGGCAGGGAGGATGCGCGGAAAGCTCCGTGCTCGTCCAAGGAGCAAAGCCAGGGCTGGCTCCTGGATCCCTGCAAATCCATGGGCAACGCCTGGTGCACCTGGAATGGACTCAGGGAGCAGGAAAAGCACCTGAGACACTCCAGGAATGAGAGGAACTTCTCCTTTCCAAGGATTCCCAAGGAAAAAGGAGAGCAAAAGCTCAGGAGGCTCTTGGGAAGTGTCTAAATAAGAACTGTCCTAAGATTTGGGATGGTTTTGACATGGGGAAAATCCAGCACATCCCAAATATCCCAATCCTGAGCATGGATCCGATCCCAACACTTCCCAAATATCCTGAACCTGAGCATGGATCCAATCCCAGCACATCCCAAATATCCTGAATTTATGGATCCAATCCCAGCACATCCCAAATATCCCAAACCTGAGCACGGATCCAATCCCAGCACATCCCAAATATCCCGAACCTGAGCATGGATCCAATCCCAGCACATCCCAAATATCCCAAACCTCAGCATGGATCCAATCCCAGCACAACCCAAATATCCTGAATTTATGGATCCAATCCCAGCACATCCCAAATATCCCAAACCTGAGACTGGATCCAGCACATCCCAAATATCCCAAACCTGAGCATGGATCCAATCCCAACACTTCCCAAATATCCCAAACTTGAGCACGGATCCAATCCCAGCACATCCCAAATATCCCAAACCTGAGCATGGACCCAATCCCAGCACATCCCAAATATCCCAAACCTCAGCATGGATCCAATCCCAGCACATCCCAAATATCCCAAACCTGAGCATGGATCCAATCCCAGCACATCCCAAATATCCCAAACCTGAGCACGGATCCAATCCCAGCACATCCCAAATATCCCAATCCTGAGCATGGATCCAATCCCAGCACATCCCAAATATCCCAAACCTGAGACTGGATCCAATCCCAGCACTTCCCAAATATCCCAAACCTGAGCACGGATCCAATCCCAGCACATCCCAAATATCCCAAACCTCAGCATGGATCCAGCACATCCCAAATATCCCAAACCTCAGCATGGATCCAATCCCAGCACATCCCAAATATCCTGAATTTATGGATCCAATCCCAGCACAACCCAAATATCCTGAATTTATGGATCCAATCCCAGCACTTCCCAAATATCCCAAACCTGAGACTGGATCCAGCACATCCCAAATATCCCAAACCTGAGCATGGATCCAATCCCAACACTTCCCAAATATCCCAAACTTGAGCATGGATCCAATCCCAGCACATCCCAAATATCCCAAACCTCAGCATGGATCCAATCCCAGCACATCCCAAATATCCCAAACCTGAGCATGGATCCAATCCCAGCACATCCCAAATATCCCAAACCTGAGCACGGATCCAATCCCAGCACATCCCAAATATCCCAATCCTGAGCATGGATCCAATCCCAGCACATCCCAAATATCCCAAACCTGAGACTGGATCCAATCCCAGCACTTCCCAAATATCCCAAACCTGAGCACGGATCCAATCCCAGCACATCCCAAATATCCCAAACCTCAGCATGGATCCAGCACATCCCAAATATCCCAAACCTCAGCATGGATCCAATCCCAGCACATCCCAAATATCCTGAATTTATGGATCCAATCCCAGCACAACCCAAATATCCTGAATTTATGGATCCAATCCCAGCACATCCCAAATATCCCAAACCTGAGCATGGATCCATCACATCCCAAATATCCTGAACCTGAGCACGGATCCAATCCCAGCACATCCCAAATATCCCAGACCTCAGCACGGATCCAACCCCAGCACATCCCAAATATCCCAAACATGAGCATGGATCCATCACATCCCAAATATCCTGAATTTATGGATCCAATCCCAGCACATCCCAAATATCCCAATCCTGAGCACGGATCCAATCCCATTCCCTATCAAAGCATCCACCAGAACCTACCATGAAATCCAATGTGAAAACCCCTCAAATGCTCCAGTTTTTGCTGGAAAACTGGGAATTGAGGGACACCCTCAGCCCCAGAGAACACCAAAGCCCAGGATTCCAGAATCCAACGCTCTGCTCCCAAATCCCAGACTGCTTTGGAATGATCCCAGGACTCCAGAGCACGGTGCTGAAGGGGGAATTCCCAAAGCTCCTTCCCAAAACTTCACGGAGCTGAGGAGCTGCTCCCTCCCAGTCCCTTCCATCCCTTCCCTCTGGGAATGTTCCCAATTCCCAGCAGAGCCCAGGCCTGCAGCTCTCAGCCCAATTAGCTGCTAATTAACGGAGCTTTTGCCATTCCCAGCTCTTCCCTCGCATCTCCAGGTGACTCTGGAGCCACGCGCGGTGGGGACGGACATTCCCAAGGCACATCCTGGGACAGGAGCAGCTAATTGGATTGATTAGTGATTGATTAGGAGATGGAGGCAATCATGGAGAGCTCTGATGGAGGAGGAAAGCAGGGGAATTATTCATGGAAAATGAGCCATGATTTCTTTCCCCCAGTTCCAGGAGATCCAAACCTTTTCCCACCCCTCAGAACCAGGTTAAAGTTAAATTGATTAGTGATTGATTAGGAGATCGAGGGAATCACGGAGAGAGCTCTGATGGAGGAGGAAAGCAGGGGAATTATTCATGGAAAAATGAGACATGAGAAGGTTCCTTTCCCCCCAGTTACAGGCAGATCCAAAGCCTTTCCCACCCCTCTGAACCAGGTGAGAGTTAAATTGATTACTGATTGATTAGGAAATCATGGAGAGCTCTGATTGATTAGAAGATGGAGGCAATCATGGAGAGCGCTCTGATGGAGGAAGAATGCAGAGGAATTATTAATAGGAAAATGAGCCATGAAAAGGTTCCTTTTCCCCATTTACAGAAGATCCAAAGCCTTTCCCACCTCTCTGAACCAGGTGAGAGTTAAATTGATTAGTGATTGATTAGGAAATCATGGAGAGAGCTCTGATGGAGGAATGCAGGGGAATCATTCATGGAAAAACGAGCCATGATTTCTTTCCCCCAGTTCCAGAAGATCCAAACCCTTTCCCACCCCTCAGAACCAGGATCCTCCTCCCAAAAAAAACCCATCCGAGAAATGAAAGGAGCAATCAGAGAGCAGGAACAGACTCCCAAAAAGGACCCAGAGCAGAAGGGAAGGGCAGGGAGGGTTAAACCAGAGACTCCACAAACCCCCGGGAGCCTCCTTCCCACAGAACCCAAACCCCTCAGCAGGAACAGCTCCCCTCAATCCCAGCACAAATCCCAGCACAAATCCCAGCACAAATCCCATCCATCCCCATCCTGATTCCTGCAGGAGTTTCCCTTGGACCAGCACTCATCTGAAGGAATGTTTGGTTTTGTTTTTTTTTTGCCTCGCTAAAAATAATCCTTGGACTCCAACCGTGACAGGGCCCGGGCTCAGTGGGAAAACCTCGGCTCTGGAATGCCCTGGAATTCTCCTGGAAGGTTGGGAAGAGCCTGGATGCATCTCCAGATTGATTTTCTCCAGCTTTCCCCTCAAAGCCTGAGGCTCAGGTGGCTCAGGGTGGGTGGAAACGGGCAGGAATTGGGATTTTTGCAAAGTCACGGCGGCACGTGGAGCTAAATTTACCACGGACACGGGGACCTTCTGGAGAGTCCATCCTAAAATAAAGCTCTGGAAAAAAATGGGAGAGGCTCTTCCAGGCTTTCCAAATGTTTCTAGGGATAAAAACTAGGGATAAATGCTTCCAAATGATTCCAGGGATAAAAAAACTAGGGATAAATGCTTCCAAATGATTCCAGGGATAAAAAAATAGGGATAAATGCTTCTAAAAACTTCCAGGGATAAAAAACTAGGGATAAATGCTTCCAAAAGCTTCCAGGAATAAAAAAACTAGGGATAAATGCTTCCAGGGATAAAAAACTAGGGATAAATGCTTCCAAATGATTCCAGGGATAAAAAACTAGGGATAAATGCTTCCAAATGATTCCAGGGATAAAAAACTAGGGATAAATGCTTCCAGGGATAAAAAACTAGGGATAAATGCTTCCAGGGATAAAAAAAATTGGGATAAATACTTCCAGGCTTTCCAAATGATTCCAGGGATAAAAAACTAGGGATAAATGCTTCCAGGGATAAAAAAAATTGGGATAAATACTTCCAGGCTTTCCAAATGATTCCAGGGATAAAAAACTAGGGATAAATGCTTCCAAATGATTCCAGGGATAAAAAATTAGGGATAAATGCTTCCAGGGATAAAAAAATTGGGATAAATGCTTCCAGGCTTTCCAAAGGTTTCTAGGGATAAAAACTAGGGATAAATGCTTCCAAATGATTCCAGGGATAAAAACTAGGGATAAATGCTTCCAAATGATTCCAGGGATAAAAACTAGGGATAAATGCTTCCAAATGCTTCCAGGGATAAAAAACTAGGGATAAATGCTTCCAAATGATTCCAGGGATATAAAAACTAGGGATAAATGCTTCCAAATGATTCCAGGGATAAAAAAACTAGGGATAAATGCTTCCAGGGATAAAAAAATTGGGATAAATGCTTCCAGGCTTTCCAAATGTTTCTAGGGATAAAAAACTAGGGATAAATGCTTCCAAGGATAAAAAAATTGGGATAAATGCTTCCAAATGATTCCAGGGATAAAAAACTAGGGATAAATGCTTCCAAATGATTCCAGGGATAAAAAACTAGGGATAAATGATTCCAGGGATAAAAAACTAGGGAATAAATGCTTCCAAAATGCTTCCAGAGATAAAAAACTAGGGATAAATGCTTCCAGGGATAAAAAACTAGGGAATAAATGCTTCCAAATGCTTCCAAGGATAAAAAACTAGGGATAAATGCTTCCAAATTATTCCAGAGATAAAAAATTAGGGATAAATGCTTCCAGGGATAAAAAAAATTGGGATAAATACTTCCAGGCTTTCCAAATGTTTCTAGGGATAAAAACTAGGGATAAATGCTTCCAAATGATTCCAGGGATAAAAAACTAGGGAATAAATGATTCCAGGGATAAAAAACTAGGGATAAATGCTTCCAAAAGCTTCCAGGGATAAAAAAATTGGGATAAATGCTTCCAGGCTTTCCAAATGTTTCTAGGGATAAAAACTAGGGAATAAATGCTTCCAAATGATTCCAGGGATAAAAAACTAGGGATACATGCTTCCAAAAGCTTCCATGGATAAAAACTCAATGCCCCAGGTTTGCTTCTCCTTCTCCTTTTATCCTCTTTATTTTTTCCCCTTTAACAGCAGCTGTTATCCAATGGGAAGAAATTATTCAGGATAAGCCACGGAAAAAATTCATTTTTCTCGGATGCAAATTTTCATTCCCGCACCGAACACAGAATCCTCCAGCAAGGAATGATTTTGGTGCCGCTGCGTGAGGCTGGATGGGAGATTGGGAAGGAATTCCCGGCTGGGAGGGGCTGGGATGGAATTCCCAGAGGAGCTGGGGCTGCTCCTGGATCCCTGGGAGTGCCCAAGGATGGAGCCTGGAGCAGCCTGGGAGAGCGGGAGGTGACCCTGCCCGTGGGGGGTGGATTTTAACATCCAAAGCAGCCTGAAATTCCATGGGATGAAGGGGATTCATGGACACAGAGGAGCAGGGGTGAGCGGAAGGCAGGGCCCTCCCAGGCTCACAGCAGCTCCAGGAGGAATTTCCTTGGAAAATCCTCCCTTTTCCCTTCAGGAATATCCAAAATGTGGCACCCGGCTCCATTCCCAGCAGCCCCCGAGGGCTCCGTGCAGCTGATTCCCGAATTTCCTGCCCATTCCCACAGTTCCCTGCTGATTCATTCCCGCTTTTCCCTGCCCATTCCCACATTTCCCCTCCTGATTCCCACAGTTCCCTGCTGATTCATTCCTGCTTTTCCCCTGCTCATTCCCACATTCCCCTGCCCATTCCCACATTTCCTTCCTGATTCATTCCCACTTTTCCCTGCTCATTCCCACATTTCCCCTCCTGATTCCCACATTCCCCTCCTGATTCATTCCTGCCATTCCCCTGCAGATTCCCACATTTCCCTGCTCATTCCCACACTTCCCCTCCTAATTCCCACATTTCCCTCCTGATTCATTCCCACATTTCCCTCCTGATTCATTCCCACATTTCCTGTTGATTCCCACATTTCCCCTGCTCATTCCCACATTTCCCCTGCTCATTCATTCCCCTTTTTCCCCTGCTCATTCCCACACTTCCTTGCCCATTCCCACATTTCTCTGCCCATTCCCACATTTCCCCTCCTCATTCCCACATTTCCCTGCTGATTCATTCCCACATTTCCTGCCCATTCCCACATTCCCCTGGCTGATTCCCACATTTCCCCTGCTCATTCCCACATTCCCGTGCCCACTCCCACATTTCCCTGCTCATTCCCACATCTCCCCTGCCCATTCCCACATTTCTCTGCCCATTCCCACACTTCCCCTGCCCATTCCCACATTCCCTCTCCTCATTCCCACATTCCCCTGCTCATTCCCACATTTCCCCTGCTCATTCATTCCCCCTTTTCCCCTGCTCATTCCCACACTTCCTTGCCCATTCCCACATCTCCCCTGCCCATTCCCACATTTCTCTGCCCATTCCCACATCTCCCCCGCTCATTCCCACATTCCCCCTGTTCATTCCCACATTTCCCTGGCTCCAAAATCCAGGGCTCTCTCCTGGCTTATGGAATCGCTGATGGCTTTGGGTGGGAAGTGACCTTAAAGCCACCCAGTGCCAGCCCTGCCATGGCAGGGACACCTCCCACTGTCCCAGGGAGCTCCCAGCCCGATCCAGCCCGGCCTGGGACACTGCCAGGGATGGTGAATCCAAAACCCCTCTGGAAAACCCATCCCAGGGCCTCTCCACCCTCACAGGGAGGAATCTTCCCCAACATCCAACCCAGCGCTGCTCCATCAGTCTGGAGCCATTCCCTTTGTCCTGTCCATGGAATTCCTGATGGAATTCCAAACCCAAACCAAGGCGGGGTCAGCGCCACACCCGCTCTGAACCTAACACAGAATTCAGAACTCGGTGGGGGAAAAGGGATAAAGATAATCCAGAGCTCAGGGAAAAAGGGATAAAGATAATTCAGAGCTCAGGGAATCAGCGGCTGCAAGGCTGGAGGGGTGGCTGGGTTGTGAGAGACACAGAATTATCCACCTTGAAGCTCATTCCAGGGAAAAAGAACCTGGATCTGGCACCACAGAGAAGAAAAGGGAGAAGGTGAGCCCCATTTCTGTACAGAAACCAACCAAGAGACACCCCCAGAGCTTCCAGGAAATAAAATCCAGGAACACTCCCAATAAACATGAAACAAAGCTCACACCAGAGAAACAGCACAGGATCTCAATCCACCATCTGTGAAATATCAGTAAATATTCTGAGTTTAAACCACTCCAACTCGTTCGTTTGTGGGCCAGAACTCCAAAGCATGAAATTCAAAACTCAGTGGGGAAAAAGGGACAAAGATAATTCAGAGCTCAGGGAATCAGCGGCTGCAAGGTTGGAGGGGGAGGTGGGTTGTGAGAGACACAGAATTATCAACCTTGAAGCTCATTCCAGGGAAAAAGAACCCGGATTTGGCAGCCCAGAGAGGGGAAGGGAGAGAGTGACCCCCATTTCTGTACAGAAACCAACCAAGAGACACCCCCAGAGCTTCCAGGAAATAAAATCCAGGAACACTCCCAGAAACACAACCAATAAACATGAAAGAAAGCTCACACCAGGGAAACAGCACAGGATCTAAATCCACCATCTCTGAAATATCAGTAAATATTCTCATTTTAAACCACTCCAACTCGTTCATTTGTGGGACAGTACTCCAAAGCAGAAAATTCAAAACTCGATGGGGAAAAAGGGATAAAGATAATTCAGAGCTCAGGGAATCAGCGGCTGCAAGGTTGGAGGGGTGGGTGGGTTGTGAGAGATGCAGAATTATCCACCTTGAAGCTCATTCCAGGGAAAAAGAACCTGGATTTCACACCCCTGGAGAGCCTGAGGATGCTGGGAAGCACCAACACAACACCAAGGGCAGCCCAGAGAGGGGAAGGGAGAAGGTGAGCCCCATTTCTGTAGAGAAACCAACCAAGAGACACCCCCAGAGCTTCCAGGAAATAAAATCCAGGAACACTCCCAACAAAGTGCTGCATTAAACAAAGCTCACACCAGGGAAACAGCACAGGATCTAAATCCACCATCTACGAAATATCAGTAAATATTCTGAGTTTAAACCATTTAATTGTGGGCCAGAACTCCAAAGCAGAAAATTCAAAACTCAGTGGAGAAAAAGGGATAAAGATAATTCAGAGCTCAGGGAAGCAGTGGCTGCAAGGTTGGAGGAGGCACCTGGGTGGGTTGTGACATAAAACACAGAATTATCCACCTTGAAGCTCATTCCAGGGAAAAAGAACCCGGATTTCACACCCCTGGAGAGGCTGAGGATGCTGGGAAGCACCAACACAACACCAAGGGCAGCCCAGAGAGGGGAAGGGAGAAGGTGAGCCCCATTTCTGTACAGAAACCAACCAAGAGACACCCCCAGAGCTTCCAGGAAATAAAATCCAGGAACACTCCCAATAAACATGAAACAAAGCTCACACCAGAGAAACAGCACAGGATCTCAATCCATCCTCTCTGAAATATCAGTAAATATTCTGAGTTTAAACCACTCCAACTCGTTCATTTGTGGGACAGAACTCCAAAGCAGAAAATTCAAAACTCGATGGGGAAAAAGGGATAAAGATAATTCAGAGCTCAGGGAAGCAGTGGCTGCAAGGTTGGAGGAGGCACCTGGGTGGGTTGTGACATAAAACACAGAATTATCCACCTTGAAGCTCATTCCAGGGAAAAAGAACCCGGATCTGGCACCCCAGAGAGGGGAAGGGAGAAGGTGAGCCCCATTTCTGTACAGAAACCAACCAAGAGACACCCCCAGAGCTTCCAGGAAATAAAATCCAGGAACACTCCCAATAAAGTGCTGCACGTCTCTACATTAAACAAAGCTCACACCAGAGAAACAGCACAGGATCTCAATCCATCCTCTCTGAAATATCAGTAAATATTCTGAGTTTAAACCACTCCAACTCGTTCATTTGTGGGACAGAACTCCAAAGCAGAAAATTCAAAACTCAGTGGGGAAAAAGGGATAAAGATAATTCAGAGCTCAGGGAAGCAGTGGCTGCAAGGTTGGAGGGGTGGGTGGGTTGTGACATAAAACACAGAATTATCCACCTTGAAGCTCATTCCAGGGAAAAAGAACCCGGATTTCACACCCCTGGAGAGGCTGAGGATGCTGGGAAGCACCAACACAACACCAAGGGCAGCCCAGAGAGGGGAAGGGAGAGAGTGAGCCCCATTTCTGTACAGAAACCAACCAAGAGACACCCCCAGAGCTTCCAGGAAATAAAATCCAGGAACACTCCCAGGAACACTCCCAATAAAGTGCTGCATTAAACAAAACTCACACCAGAGAAACAGCACAGGATCTCAATCCATCATCTCTGAAATATCAGTAAATATTCTGAGTTTAAACCATTTAATTGTGGGCCAGAACTCCAAAGCAGAAAATTCAAAACTCAGTGGGGAAAAAGGGATTAAGATAATTCAGAGCTCAGGGAATCAGTGGCTGCAAGGTTGGAGGAGACACCTGGGTGGGTTGTGACATAAAACACAGAATTATCCACCTTGAAGCTCATTCCAGGGAAAAAGAACCCGGATCTGGCAGCCCAGAGAGGGGAAGGGAGAGACTGACCCCCATTTCTGTACAGAAACCAACCAAGAGACACCCCCAGAGCTTCCAGGAAATAAAATCCAGGAACACAACCAGAAACACAACCAATAAACATGAAACAAAGCTCACACCAGAGAAACAGCACAGGATCTCAATCCATCATCTCTGAAATATCAGTAAATATTCTGAGTTTAAACCACTCCAACTCGTTCATTTGTGGGACAGAACTCCAAAGCAGAAAATTCAAAACTCGATGGGGAAAAAGGGATAAAGATAATCCAGAGCTCAGGGAATCAGTGGCTGCAAGGTTGGAGGAGGCACCTGGGTGGGTTGTGACATAAAACACAGAATTATCCACCTTGAAGCTCATTCCAGGGAAAAAGAACCCAGATTTCACACCCCTGGAGAGGCTGAGGATGCTGGGAAGCACCAACACAACACCAAGGGCAGCCCAGAGAGGGGAAGGGAGAAGGTGAGCCCCATTTCTGTACAGAAACCAACCAAGAGACACCCCCAGAGCCTCCAGGAAATAAAATCCAGGAACACTCCCAATAAACATGAAACAAAGCTCACACCAGAGAAACAGCACAGGATCTCAATCCATCATCTCTGAAATATCAGTAAATATTCTGAGTTTAAACCACTTAATTGTGGGACAGAACTCCAAAGCAGAAAATTGAAGACTTGATGGAGAAAAAGGGATAAAGATAATTCAGAGCTCAGGGAAGCAGTGGCTGCAAGGTTGGAGGGGGGGGTGGGTTGTGAGAGACACAGAATTATCCACCTTGAAGCTCATTCCAGGGAAAAAGAACCTGGATTTCACACCCCTGGAGAGGCTGAGGGTGCTGGGAAGCACCAACACAACACCAAGGGCAGCCCAGAGAGGGGAAGGGAGAGACTGACCCCCATTTCTGTACAGAAACCAACCAAGAGACACCCCCAGAGCTTCCAGGAAACAAAATCCAGGAACACTCCCAGGAACACTCCCAACAAAGTGCTGCATTAAACAAAGCTCACACCAGAGAAACAGCACAGGATCTCAATCCATCATCTCTGAAATATCAGTAAATATTCTGAGTTTAAACCACTCCAACTTGTTTAATTGTGGGACAGAACTCCAAAGCAGAAAATTCAAAACTCAGTGGAGAAAAAGGGATAAAGATAATTCAGAGCTCAGGGAAGCAGTGGCTGCAAGGTTGGAGGGGTGGGTGGGTTGTGACATAAAACACAGAATTATCCACCTTGAAGCTCATTCCATGGAAAAAGAACCCGGATTTGGCAGCCCAGAGAGGGAAAGGGAGAGACTGACCCCCATTTCTGTACAGAAACCAACCAAGAGACACCCCCAGAGCTTCCAGGAAATAAAATCCAGGAACACAACCAGAAACACAACCAATAAACATGAAACAAAGCTCACACCAGAGAAACAGCACAGGATCTCAATCCATCCTCTCTGAAATATCAGTAAATATTCTGAGTTTAAACCACTCCAACTCGTTCATTTGTGGGACAGAACTCCAAAGCAGAAAATTCAAAACTCAGTGGGGAAAAAGGGATAAAGATAATTCAGAGCTCAGGGAAGCAGTGGCTGCAAGGTTGGAGGGGTGGGTGGGTTGTGACATAAAACACAGAATTATCCACCTTGAAGCTCATTCCATGGAAAAAGAACCCGGATTTGGCAGCCCAGAGAGGGAAAGGGAGAGACTGACCCCCATTTCTGTACAGAAACCAACCAAGAGACACCCCCAGAGCTTCCAGGAAATAAAATCCAGGAACACAACCAGAAACACAACCAATAAACATGAAACAAAGCTCACACCAGAGAAACAGCACAGGATCTCAATCCATCCTCTCTGAAATATCAGTAAATATTCTGAGTTTAAACCACTC
>JAVTVJ010006402.1:0-11309 GCA_034509425.1 Eopsaltria australis
AAGGAAATGGGGGCGGGGCCTGGGGGGGCTCTGAATTTGGGGAATTTTTGGGTGAATTTTGGGTCATTTTGGGGCAATTTTGGAGCCACTTTTGTGTCATTTTTGTCCCATTTTTGGGTCATTTTTGTCCCATTTTTCTGTCATTTTTGGGACACTTTTGGGTCATTTTTTTGTCATTTTGGGGTCATTTTTGTCCCATTTTTGTGCCATTTTTTGGTCATTTTTGTCTCATTTTGGGGTCACTTTTGTGTCAATTTTGGGGTCATTTTTCTCCCATTTATTTTCCATCTTTGTCCCAATTTTTTTTCATTTTTGGTTCATTTTTTTGTCATTTTGAGGTCACTTTTGTGTCAATTTTGGGGTCAATTTTGGGTCATTTCTCTCCCATTTTTTCCCATTTTTGTCCCATTTTTTTGTCATTTTTTTCCCATTTTTGTGCCATTTTTTGGTCATTTTTTTGCCATTTTTCTCCCATTTTTCTCCCATTTTTGAGTCATTTTTGCGCAATTTTTTGGCCATTTTTGTGCCATTTTTTTGTCATTTTTATGTCATTTTTGGGTCATTTTTTTATCAATTTTGGGTCATTTTTGTCCCATTTTTGTTCCATTTTTTTCCCATTTTTGTCCCATTTTTTTCCCATTTTTGATTCATTTTTGGGTCATTTTTTTTGTAATTTTTGGGTCATTTTTTTTATCAATTTTGGGTCATTTTTGTCCCATTTTTGTCCTATTTTTTTCCCATTTTTCTCCCACTTTTTTGCCATTTTTGGTTCACTTTTGGGCCATTTTTTTGTCATTTTTGGTTCATTTTTTTGTCATTTTGGGGTCATTTTTGTGTTAATTTTTGGGTCATTTTTGGGTCATTTTTGTCCCATTTTTCTCCCATTTTTCTCCTTTTTTTTCCCATTTTTGTCCCATTTTTCTGTCATTTTCGGGTCATTTTTGTCTCATTTTTTATTCATTTTTGGGTCATTTTTTTGTCATTTTGGGGTCACTTTTGTGTCAATTTTGGGGTCAGTTTAGGGTCATTTTTGTCCCATTTTTCTCCCATTTTTGTCACAATTTTTTGTCCCATTTTTCTCCCATTTTTGTCCCATTTTGGTGCCATTTTTTTGTCATTTTTGGGTCATTTTTTAATCAGTTTTGGGGTCATTTTTGTCCCATTTTTTTGTCATTTTTGTCCCATTTTTGTCCCATTTTTATCCCATTTTTGTCACAATTTTTTGTCATTTTTCTCCCATTTTTGTCCCATTTTGGTGCCATTTTTTTGTCATTTTTGGGTCATTTGTAATCAGTTTTGGGGTCATTTTTATCCCATTTTTCTCCCATTTTTTTGCCATTTTTGGTTCACTTTTGGGCCATTTTTTTGTCATTTTTGTGTTATTTTTTATTCATTTTTGTCCCATTTTTTGTCATTTTTGGGTCATTTTTGGGTCATTTTTTTGTCATTTTTGGGTCATTTTTTAATCAATTTTGGGGTCATTTTTGTCCCATTTTTCTCCCATTTTTTCCCATTTTTGTCCCATTTTTGTGCCATTTTTTTGTCATTTTTGGTTCATTTTTTTGTCATTTTGGGGTCATTTTTGTGTTAATTTTTGGGTCATTTTTGGGTCATTTTTGTCCCATTTTTCTCCTTTTTTTTCCCATTTTTGTCCCATTTTTCTGTCATTTTCGGGTCATTTTTGTCTCATTTTTTATTCATTTTTGGGTCATTTTTTTGTCATTTTGGGGTCACTTTTGTGTCAATTTTGGGGTCAGTTTAGGGTCATTTTTGTCCCATTTTTCTCCCATTTTTGTCACAATTTTTTGTCCCATTTTTCTCCCATTTTTGTCCCATTTTGGTGCCATTTTTTTGTCATTTTTGGGTCATTTTTTAATCAGTTTTGGGGTCATTTTTGTCCCATTTTTTTGTCATTTTTGTCCCATTTTTGTCCCATTTTTATCCCATTTTTGTCACAATTTTTTGTCATTTTTCTCCCATTTTTGTCCCATTTTGGTGCCATTTTTCCGTCATTTTTGGGTCATTTTTGTCCCATTTTTTATCAATTTTGGGGTCATTTTTTTGCCATTTTTGGTTCATTTTTTTGTCATTTTGGGGTCACTTTTGTGTCAATTTTGGGGTCAATTTTGGGTCATTTTTGTCCCATCTTTGTCCCCTTTTTCTCCCATTTTTGAGTCATTTTTGCGCAATTTTTTGGCCATTTTTGTGCCATTTTTTTTGTCATTTTTATGTCATTTTTGGGTCATTTTTTTATCAATTTTGGGTCATTTTTGTCCCATTTTTGTTCCATTTTTTTCCCATTTTTGTCCCATTTTTTTCCCATTTTTGATTCATTTTTGGGTCATTTTTTTTGTAATTTTTGGGTCATTTTTTTTATCAATTTTGGGTCATTTTTGTCCCATTTTTGTCCTATTTTTTTCCCATTTTTCTCCCACTTTTTTGCCATTTTTGGTTCACTTTTGGGCCATTTTTTTGTCATTTTTGGTTCATTTTTTTGTCATTTTGGGGTCATTTTTGTGTTAATTTTTGGGTCATTATTGGGTCATTTTTGTCCCATTTTTCTCCCATTTTTCTCCTTTTTTTTCCCATTTTTGTCCCATTTTTCTGTCATTTTCGGGTCATTTTTGTCTCATTTTTTATTCATTTTTGGGTCATTTTGTTCTCATTTTGGGGTCACTTTTGTGTCAATTTTGGGGTCAATTTGGGGTCATTTTTGTCCCATTTTTGTCCCATTTTTATCCCATTTTTGACTCATTTTTGCGCAATTTTTTGGCCATTTTTGTGCCATTTTTTTTTGTCATTTTTATGTCATTTTTGGGTCATTTTTTTATCAATTTTGGGTCATTTTTGTCCCATTTTTCTCCCACTTTTTTGCCATTTTTGTCCCATTTTTTTCCCATTTTTGATTCATTTTTTGGGTCATTTTTTTGTCATTTTGGGCTCATTTTTGTGTCAATTTTTGGGTCATTTTTGTCCCATTTTTCTCCCATTTTTCTCCATTTTTTTCCCATTTTTGTCCCATTTTTCTGTCATTTTTGTCTCATTTTTTATTCATTTTTGTGCCATTTTTTTGTCATTTTTTTGTCATTTTTGGGTCATTTTGGGGTCATTTTTGTGTCAATTTTTGGGTCAATTTTGGGTCATTTTTGTCCCAATTTTTTGCAATTTTTGTCCCGTTTTTCTCCCATTTTTGTCCCATTTTTGTTTCATTTTTGTCCCATTTTTGTCCCATTTTTGTCCCATTTTTTCCCATTTTTCTCCCATTTTTTGCTCTATTTTCGGTGGGCGTGGCTCAGCCCCTCCCATGCCCATATAAGGCCAAAGGGGCGTGTCCCAGCTGTCCCAGGTGTCCCCAGCTGTCCCAGCTGTCCCCAGCTGTCCCCAGGTGTCCCCAGCTGTCCCAGCTGTCCCCAGCTGTCCCAGCTGTCCCAGGTGTCCCCAGCTGTCCCAGCTGTCCCCAGCTGTCCCCAGGTGTCCCCAGCTGTCCCCATCTGTCCCAGCTGTCCCCAGGTGTCCCAGGTGTCCCCAGGTGTCCCCATCTGTCCCAGCTGTCCCCAGGTGTCCCCAGCTGTCCCCAGGTGTCCCCATCTGTCCCAGCTGTCCCCAGGTGTCCCCAGCTGTCCCAGGTGTGTCCCCAGGTGTCCCCAGGTGTCCTCACCTGTGCCCTGATCCCGAGGCTCAGCTGCGCTCGGTGCCGGGGCTCCAGCAGCGCCTCCCCTCCCCCCCCACCCCGTGCCCCTCCCCCCCCCAGCGCCTCCAGCAGCGCCAGGAGCCGCCCCCAGCCCCGCCCATCCAGGCCACGCCCCCTTCGGCCACGCCCCCTCAGCGCCAGCCACGCCCCCGCCAGGGCCAGGCGGAGGGAGGGGGAGGGGCTGGGGAGGGAGGGGAGGGGACGGGGGGGGGAGAGACCAGGATGGACCAGTGAGCGCCCAGTGCGCTCCCAGTTCATCCCAGTTCCCTCCCAGTTCATCCCAGTTCCCTCCCAGTTCCCTCCCAGTTCATCCCAGTTCCCTCCCAGTCCCTCCCAGTCCCCCCAGTTTCCCCCCCTCACCTGACGTCACTCCCCGCCATCTCCCGGTAGCGGCGGCGGCGCGGGGGAGTGACGTCATCAGCCAGCGCCCCCCCCACCCCGCGCTCGCTCCGCATTGGCCACAGCTTCGGCCAATCAGGAGGCGCCTCCCCCCCAAGCCCCGCCCACTCAATGACGTCACTCGGTTTGGGGGTTGAACGGCGGCTTTATTGGCGGAAAAGTGACGTCACTCGGGGCGGTGACGTCACCGCGAGGGGCTGGGGCGGGCCCAGGGCTCCCAGTATGGACCAGTATGGACCAGTATGGACCAGTATGGCTCCCAGTGCTCCCAGTATGACCCAGTGACCCTTCCCAGTGCTCCCAGTTTGGGCCAAACCCTCTCCCAGTGCTCCCAGTATGAACCAGTGACCCCTCCCAGTCCCTCCCAGTGCTCCCAGTATGAACCAGTGACCCCTCCCAGTCCCTCCCAGTGCTCCCAGTATGAACCAGTGACCCCTCCCAGCCCCTCCCAGTGCTCCCAGTACAGCCCAGTAACCCCTCCCAGTGCTCCCAGTTTGGCCAGAGTGCCTCCCAGTATGACCCAACTCTCCTCCCAGTGCTCCCAGTATGAACCAGTGACCCCTCCCAGTCCCTCCCAGTGCTCCCAGTATGACCCAAACCCTCTCCCAGTCCCCTCCCAGTTCCCTCCCAGTCCCTCCCAGTGCTCCCAGTTCACCCCCCCGTGCTCCCCCCGGGCCTCCCCCTCCTCCTCCTGACCCTCCCCCCCCCATTCCCAGTGTTCCCAGTGTTCCCAGTAAGGCTCCCAGTGCTCCCAGTGCTCCCAGTAAGCGCCGTGAACTGGAGGCTGCCGTGCAGGGGGGGGAGGGCGCTGCTCTCCAGCGCGGCCGCCAGGCGGCGCTGTCCTGCGCGAAGCGGCGTCACTGATTGGCTGAGCCGGAGCGTCTGCCCCGCCCCCACCGTGCTGGAACCAGTACAGACCAGTATGAACCAGTAGGAACCAGTATGGCTGAAACGGGCTCCCAGGATGGGCTAAACCAGTCCCAGTTCAGCCCAGTTCATCCCAGTGACGCCCCAGACCCATCCCAGTGACCCCCAGTCCGCACTCGGTTCTGTCCCAGTATAAACCAGTATAAACCAGTATGAACCAGTAAAACCCTAACAGGCTCCCAGTTCATCCCAGTAAGACCCAAATCACTCCCAGCTCCTCCCAGTTCATCCCCAGACCCATCCCAGTGACCCCCAGTCCACACTCAGTTCCGTCCCAGTATAAACCAGTATAAACCAGTATGAACCAGTATGGCTGAAACAGGCTCCCAGTTCATCCCAGTTCATCCCAGTTTGAGTCAATCCACTCCCAGTCCCTCCCAGTCCCTCCCAGTCCCTCCCAGTTCCCTCCCAGTCCCTCCCAGTCCCTCCCAGTTCCCTCCCAGTTCCTCCCAGTTCCCTCGCAGTTCCCTCCCAGTCCCTCCCAGTTCCCTCCCAGTCCCTCCCAGTTCCCGGTCGCAGTTCTCCAGTTCCTCCGTTCCCTCCATTCCTCAGTCCTCACAGTCCTCCAGTCCTCCAGTCCCTCCCAGTTCCCTCCCAGTATAAACCAGTAACCCCAAACCCAAATTTAACCCTTTTTTAACCCTTTCTCCTCCATTTTAACCCTTTCTTCACCATTTTTCCCCATTTTTTCACCTTTTCCCCCCATTTTTTCACCGTTTCCCCCCTCCCAGTCCCTCCCAGTCCCTCCCAGTATAACCCAGTACCCCCCAGTCTCACCCCAGCGCCACCGGTTTGGGGCAGGCGATCCCAGCCCCCTCCATCCTGAGCGTGGCCCCGGTCAGAGGCTCCGGGAGAGGGTTCTGGAAAACGATCTGGATCGGCACCTCCTGCCCCACCACGGCCGGGCCCAGCAGCTGCAGGGAAACCCCGAAATTCCCATTTTTCACCCCAAAAATTTCATCCCAAAATTCCCTTTTTTTACCCCAAAAAATTCCGGTTTTTTAACCAAAAATAGCAATTTTTTAACCCCAAAAATCCGACTTTTAAACCCTAAAATCCCACTTTTCACCCCCAAATTCTTCATTTTATCCCCCAAATTCTCAGGTTTAACTCCAAAATTGTGGGTTTTGGCCCAAAATGGGCGGATTTAGGTTAAAAATTGAGATTTTTAGCACAAAAACAAACCCAAAATTGGCATTTTTAGCCCCAAAATGTTTGGGACACCAGGTCTACCCATTGAAACCAATAGGGAATCAGGGACACCAGGTCTACCCCCATTGAAACCAATGGGGAGTTTGGGACACCAGGTCTACCCCCATTGAAACCAATGGGGATTTTGAGACACCAGGTCTACCCCCATTGAAAACAATAGGGAATAATGGAAACCAGGTCTACCCCCATTGAAAACAATGGGGATTTTGGGACACCAGGTCTACCCCCATTGAAAACAATAGGGAATAATGGACACCAGGTCTACCCCCATTGAAACCAATGGGGAGTTAGGGGCACCAGGTCTATCCCCATTGAAACCAATAGAGATTTACTGACACCAGGTCTACCCTCATTGAAACCAATGGGGATTTTAAGACACCAGGTCTACCCCCATTGAAAGCAATAGAGATTTACTGACACCAGGTCTACCCATAGAAACCAATGGGGATTTTGAGACACCAGGTCTACCCATAGACACCAATGGGGATTTTGAGACACCAGGTCTACCCATAGAAACCAATGGGGAGTTTGGGACACCAGGTCTACCCACATTAAAAATAGGGATGTAGGGCCATCAGGTCTACCCCCATTGAAACCCATGGAGATTTAGTGACACCAGGTCTACCCACATTAAAGACAATGGTGATGTCAGGACATCAAGTCTACCTCCATTGAAACCAAAAGTTCCAACCCCAAAATTCCCAAAAATACCTCTTTTTCACCCCAAAAATCCATTCCAAAATTCCCCTCTTTCACCCCAAAAAATCCACCCAGTATTTCCTCTTTTTTACCCCAAAAAATTCCGGTTTTTAACCCCAAAATAGCAATTTTTTAACCCCAAAAATCCGATTTTAAACCCTAAAATCCAACTTTTCACCCCCAAATTCTTCATTTCCACCCCCAAATTCTCAATTTTAATCCTGAAATTGTGATTTTTAGCTCAAAATGGGCGATTTTAGGCCAAAAGTGGTGATTTTTAGCACAGAAATGAACCCAAAAGTGGCATTTTTGGCCCCAAAATATTTGGGACACCAGGTCTACCCAATGAAACCAATGGAGATTTATGGACACCAGGTCTACCCATTGAAACCAATAGAGATTTAGGGGCACCAGGTCTACCCCAATTGAAACCAATGGGGATTTAGGGACACCAGGTCAACCCAGCCCCCTCAACAATGACCCCAAATCCCAAATTTTTGGGATTATCCCAATTTTTTCAGGAATCCCTGGAATTCTGGGATGCTCCCCATGCCCGTTACCGTCAGGGTCAGCTCCGGGGTGTGCAGCCGGACCCGCAGCTCCTTGGCCAGGACCTGGCCGGTCTCCTGGACAACTCCGGCCACCGTGAGCTTCAGCGCGTCCTGGTCACCCACGTGGGGCTGGTACTCGGCGTAGGTCACCGTCATTGTCACAGTGTCCTCTGTGGGGACACGGGATTGGGGACATTGAGGACATCCATGGGACATTGAGGACACCAGGTCTACCCATTGAAACCAATGGGGATTTATGGACACCAGGTCTACCCCCATTAAAGTCAATGGGGATGTAGGGACACCAGGTCTACCCCCATTAAAGTCAATGGGGATTTAGGGACACCAGGTCTACCCCTATTGAAACCAATGGGGATTTATGGACACCAGGTCTACCCCCATTAAAGTCAATGGGGATTTATGGACACCAGGTCTACCTCCATTAAAGTCAATGGTGATTTAGGGACACCAGGTCTACCCTCATTAAAGTCAATGGGGATTTAGGGACACCAGGTCTACCCCTATTGAAACCAATGGGGATTTAAGGACACCAGGTCTACCCCTATTGAAACCAATGGGGATTTAAGGACACCAGGTCTACCCAATAAAACCAATAGGGATTTAGGGACACCAGGTCTACCCCTATTGAAACCAATAGGGATTTAGGGACACCAGGTCTACCCATTGAAAACAATCAAGGGGGTTGCGCTGTCCCAGTTCCCTCCCAGTCCCTCCCAGTGACTCCCAGTCCCCTCCCAGTATAAACCAGTATGAAACCAGTATAAAAATATCCCCTTCAACACCGATTTTTCCCCATTTTGAACCCTTTCAGAACCCCAAAATCCCCCCCAAAATTCCCCAAAACCCCCCCAAAATCCCCTCCCAGTACAACCCAGTATAAACCAGTACAGCCCAGTGGCTGACCCTGTCCGGGGGGCAGCGTCCGGCGGTGCTGCTCCTGCCGGAAGGCGGCTCCGGCCACTCCGGTGTAGCGGACGGAGCAGAGGGAGAAGCGGAGCCGCAGCGTCCGAGGCTCCAGGCCTTGGTTCTTGACCACTGCCCGCAGCTCCAGCTCGGCTCCGGCCACGGCCGGGCCGGCCGCCACGGTCAGCGTGACCTCTCCGGCCGAGGCCACGCCGCGGTTGCGCGGCCGCGAGCCGTGGGACGTGGCCGTGGAGACGGCGCGGCGCTCCTCCTCCGAGCCTGGGGGGCAAGCGGTCAAGGGGTCAAGGGTTGGGGCAAGCGGTCAAGGGGTCAAGGGGTCAGTGGGTCAAGTGGTCAAGGGGTCAAAGGGTCAGGGGGTCAGGGGGTCAAGGATTTGGGGGTTAGGGTCAAAGGGTCAATTGTGTGGTCAAGGGGTCAAGGAGTCAAGGGTTTGGTCAAGGGTTGGGTCAAGGGGTCAAGTGGTCAAGGGTTGGCCAACAGTTGGGTCAAGGGGTCAAGGGTTGGTCAAGGTTTGGGTCAAGGGTAAGGGTTTGGGTCAAGGGGCAGGTTGGGTCAAGGGTCAAGGGTTGGGGTCAGGGGTAATGGTTCAAGGGTTGGGTCAAGGGGTCAAGGTTGGTCAAGGGGTCAGGGTCAGGGTGGTCAAGGTTTGGTCAAGGGGTAAGGGTTTGGTCAAGGGTCAAGGTTGGGTCAAGGGTCAATGGGGTCAAGGGTTGGGGTCAGGGGCAAGGGTTGGTCAGGGTCAAGGGGTGCAAGTTGGTCAAGGTTGGGTCAGGGGTCAAGGGTTGGGTCAAGGGTCCGGTTTGGTCAAGGGTTTGGGTCAAGGGGTCAAGGGTTGGGTCAAGGGGTGCCAATGGGTGCAATGGTTGGGGTCAACGGTCAGTGGGTCAGTCATGGGTCAAGGGTTTGGGTCAGCGGTCCCCAAGGGTTGGGTTCAAGGGGTCAGGGGTCAGGTTTGGGGGTTGGAGTCATGGGGTCAATGGTTGAGGTCAAGGGGTCAAGGGTTGGGTCAAGGGGTCAAGGGGTCAAGGATTTGGGGGTTGGAGTCATGGGGTCAATGGTTGAGGTCAAGGGACCAAGGGTTGGGTCAAGGGTTGGGTCAAAGGGTCAAGGGGTGGGGTCAAGGGGTCAAGAGGTCAAGGATTTGGGGTTTGGGGTCATGGGGTCAATGGTTGGGTCAAGCGGTCAAGGGTTGGGGTCAAGGGGTCAAGGGGTCAAGGACTGGGGTCAAGCGGTCAAGGGTTGGTCAAGGGTTGGCTCAAGGGGTCAAGGATTTGGGATTTGTGGTCAACTGGGCAAGGGGTTAAGGGTTGGGGTCAAGAGTTTGGCCAAAGGGTCAAGAGTTGGGTCAAGGGGTCAAGGGTTGGGTCAGAGGGTGTGGTCAAGCGGTCAAGGGGTCACTCACGGGGTCAAGGGTTGGGTCAAGCGATCACTCATTGGTCACTCAGTGGTCACTCAGTGGTCACTCATTGGTCACTCAGTGGTCACTCAGTGGTCACTCTGGTCACTCAGTGGTCACTCAGGGTCACTCAGTGGTCAGTGGTCAGTGGTCACTCATTGGTCACTCATTGGTCACTCAGTGGTCACTCAGGGTCACTCAGTGGTCAGTGGTCAGTGGTCACTCATTGGTCACTCATTGGTCACTCAGTGGTCACTCAGTGGTCACTCAGGGTCACTCAGTGGTCACTCATTGGTCACTCAGTGGTCACTCAGTGGTCACTCATTGGTCACTCAGTGGTCACTCAGTGGTCACTCATTGGTCACTCATTGGTCACTCGGTGGTCACTCATTGGTCACTCAGTGGTCACTCAGTGGTCACTCATTGGTCACTCATTGGTCACTCACTGGTCACTCATTGGTCACTCAGCGGTCACTCGGTGGTCACTTGTTGGTCACTCATTGGTCACTCGGTGGTCACTCGGTGGTCACTCATTGGTCACTCAGTGGTCACTCAGTGGTCACTCAGTGGTCAGTGGTCACTCATTGGTCACTCATTGGTCACTCATTGGTCACTCAGTGGTCACTCAGTGGTCACTCGGTGGTCACTCAGTGGTCACTCATTGGTCACTCCAGTGGTCTTAGGGGTCACTCATTGGTCACTCATTGGTCACTCAGTGGTCACTCGGTGGTCACTCAGTGGTCCCCCAGGGGTCACTCAGTCGTCAGTGGTCAGTGGTCACTCACCGGTCACTCAGTGGTCACTCATTGGTCACTCAGTGGTCACTCAGGGGTCACTCATTGGTCAATCAGTGGTCACTCAGTGGTCACTCAGTGGTCACTCATTGGTAACTCATTGGTCACATATTGGTCACTTACTGGTCACTCACTGGTCACTCAGTGGTCACTCATTGGTCACCTAGTGGTCACTCAGCGGTCACTCAGGTGTCACTCACTGGTCACTCAGTGGTCACTTAGTGTTCACTCAGTGGTCACTCACTGGTCACTCAGCGATCACTCACTGGTCACTCATTGGTCACTCATTGGTCACTCAGGGTCACTCAGTGGTCATTCAGTGGTCACTCAGTGGTCACTCATTGGTCACTCAGGGGTCACTCAGTGGTCACTCAGTGGTCACTCAGTGGTCACTCACTGGTCACTCAGTGGTCACTCAGTAGTCACTCAGTGGTCACTCATTGGTCACTCAGTGGTCACTTATTGGTCACTCACTTGTCACTCAGTGGTCACTCATTGGTCACTCAGTGGTCACTCAGGGGTCGCTCAGTGGTCACTCATTGGTCACTCAGTGGTCACTCAGTGGTCACACAGTGGTCACTCAGGGGTCTCTCAGTGGTCAGTGGTCAGTGGTCACTCACCGGTCACTCAGTGTTAACTCAGTGGTCACTCACTGCTCACTCACTGGTCACTCAGTGGTCACTCATTGGTCACTC
>JAVTVJ010006402.1:13456-34147 GCA_034509425.1 Eopsaltria australis
TAAGCCACGCCCACCATCGCGACCCCGCCCAACAAATCCAGCGCCCCTTGCCACCTTCATTTGCATAAATGAATAACTAATTAGCATAATTAATTAAGGGATTGGGAGTGTGTTAATTAGACTGATTAAGACCTGATGAGCCTAATTAGGGGCTAATTAGTCTAATTAAAACCTAATTAACGTAATTAAGCCACGCCCACCAACGCAACCCCACCCAACAAACCCAGCACCCCTTGCCACCCTCCTTTGCATAAATGAATAACTAATTAGCATAATTAATTAAGAGAGTGGCAGTGTGTCAATCAGACTGATTAAGACCTAATGAGCTGAATTAAGAGCTAATTAGCCTAATTAAAGCTAATTAGGGTAATTAGGCCATGCCCACCAATGCGACCACACCCAACAAACCCAGCACCCCTTGCCACCCTCATTTGCATAAATGAACAACTAATTAGCATAAGTAATTAAGATGTTGAGGGTACGTTAATCAGACTGATTAAGACCTGATGAGCCTAATTAGGAGCTAATTAGCCTAATTAGGAGCTAATTAGGGTAATTAAGCCACGCTCACCAATGCGACCCCACCCAACAAATGCAGCGCCCCTTGCCACCCTCCTCATTTGCATAAATGAATAACTAATTAGCATAAGCAATTAAGATGTTGAGGGTGTGTTAATCAGACTGATTAAGACCTGATGAGCCTAATTAGGGGCTAATTAGCCTAATTAAAACCTAATTAACGTAATTAAGCCACGCCCACCAACGCAACCCCGCCCAATAAATGCAGCGCCCCTTGCCACCTTCATTTGCATAAATGAATACCTAATTAGCATAAGTAATTAAGATGTTGAGGGTGTGTTAATCAGACTGATTAAGACCTGATGAGCCGAATTAAGAGCTAATTAGACTAATTAAAGCTAATTAGGGTAATTAGGCCATGCCCACCAATGCGACCACACCCAACAAACCCAGCACCTCTTGCCACCCTCATTTGCATAAATGAATACCTAATTAGCATAATTAAGACATTGCGAGTATATTAATCAGACTGATTAAGACCTAATGACCCTAATTAGGAGCTAATTAGCCTAATTAAAAGTTAATTAGAGTAATTAAGCCACCAACGCGACCCTGCCCCTCCCAACTCCCCCTCCCCACCTCATTTACATAAACCACCACCTAATTAGCATAACTAATTAAGTCATTGCGCCCATATTAACCGGACTAATTAACACCTAATGAGCCTAATTAGGGGCTAATTAGCCTAATTAAGCCCGGGCCCACCTCGGCGAAGACGAAGGGCGTGTCGTACTTGAGGAAAACCTCCCCGTTCTTCACCGCCCGCACCGAGCACGGCCCGCAGCAGAAGAGCCCTGGAACCAGTACGGACCAGTATGGACCAGTATGGACCAGTATGGACCAGTATAAACCAGTATGGACCAGTATGGACCAGTATGGACCAGTATGGACCAGTATGGACCAGTACGGACCAGTATGGACCAGTGTGGACCAGTATGGACCAGTATGGACCAGTATGGACCAGTACGGACCAGTACGGACCAGTATGGACCAGTAAAATTGATATAAATGACTTAAAACCAGTATAAACCCCCCCAAATTGACCCAAACCAGTATAAACCAGTCCAAACCAGTCCAAACCAGTATCAACCAGTATAAACCAGTATAAACCAGTATAAACCAGTACAAAACACCATTTAAAACCAATTTTTCCCCATTTTTGACCCTTTTTGAGCCCCAAAATCCCCCCAAAAAATCCCAAAAAATTCCCCAAAAAATCCCCCAGACCCCTCCCAGTATAAACCAGTATAAACCAGTATAAACCAGTATAAACCAGTATAAACCAGTATAAACCAGTACCGCTGCTGGTCTCCTGGGGCGTGGCGTCCACCACCTGCCAGCCGTCGTAGCCCTCGGGGAGGTCCGGCCGCTTCATCCAGCAGTCGTTCCACACGTGGAAGTTCCTGGGACCAGTATAAACCAGTATAAACCAGTATGGACCAGTATGGACCAGTATGGACCAGTATGGACCAGTATGGACCAGTATAAAAAACCAGTGATTTTTTTTTCCACATTTTTGACCCTTTTAGAGCCCCAAAATCACCCGAAAAAATCCCCAAAAATTCCCCAAAAATCCCCCCAGTCCCTCCCAGTATAAACCAGTAACTCCCAGTCCCAAACCAGTATAAACCAGTACAAACCAGTACCAAACCAGTATCAAAAACCCCATTTTTCCTCATTTTTGCCAATTTTGGCCCCTTTTAGAGCCCCAAAAATCCCCAAAAAATCCCTAAAAAAATCCCAAAAAAATCCCAAAATATTCCCAAAAAATTCCCAAAACTCCCTGAGACCCCTCCCAGTATAAACCAGTATAAACCAGTATAAACCAGTACCAAACCAGTAAGAAAAACCCCATTTAAAGCGCGATTTTCCCCATTTCCCCCCTTTCTGAGCCCCAAAATCGCCCAAAAAAATCCCAAAAAATCCCAAAAAAATTCCCAAAAAATTCCCAAAAATCCCTCAGACCCCTCCCAGTATAAACCAGTCCAAACCAGTATAAACCAGTACAAACCAGTACCAAACCAGTAAGAAAAACCCCATTTAAAGACCGATTTTCCCCATTTTTCCCCCCTTTCCGAGCCCCAAAATCACCCAAAAAAATCCCAAAAAAATCCCAAAAAATCCCCAAAAATCCCCCAGAGCCCTCCCAGTATAAACCAGTATAAACCAGTATAAACCAGTACAAACCAGTATCAAAAACCCCATTTTTCTCCCATTTTTGCCAATTTTTGACCCTTTTAGAGCCCCAAAAATCCCAAAAAAATCCCAAAAAAATCCCAAAAAATCCCAAAAAATCCCAAAAAATCCCAAAAAATTCCCAAAAATCCCCCAGACCCCTCCCAGTATAAACCAGTACAAACCAGTACAAACCAGTACAAACCAGTACCAAACCAGTAAGAAAAACCCCATTTAAAGTCCAATTTTCCCCATTTTTCCCCCTTTCCGAGCCCCAAAATCACCCAAAAAAATCCCAAAAAAATCCCAAAAAATTCCCAAAAATCCCCCAAGTCCCTCCCAGTATAAACCAGTACAAACCAGTCCAAACCAGTATAAACCAGTACAAACCAGTACCAAACCAGTATCAAAAACTCCATTTTTACCCATTTTTGCCCCTTTTAGAGCCCCAAAAATCCCAAAAAAATCCCAAAAAAATCCCAAAAAATCCCAAAAAATTCCCAAAAAATTCCCAAAAATCCCCCAGACCCCTCCCAGTATAAACCAGTATAAACCAGTATAAACCAGTACAAACCAGTACCAAACCAGTAAGAAAAACCCCATTTAAAGTGCGATTTTCCCCATTTCCCCCCCTTTCCGAGCCCCAAAATCACCCAAAAAAATCCCAAAAAAATCCCCAAAAAATTCCCAAAAATCCCCCAGACCCCTCCCAGTATAAACCAGTACAAACCAGTACAAACCAGTATAAACCAGTATAAACCAGTACAAACCAGTATCAAAAACCCCATTTTTCCTCATTTTTGCCAATTTTGGCCCCTTTTAGAGCCCCAAAAATCCCCAAAAAATCCCTAAAAAAATCCCCAAAAAATCCCAAAAAATTCCCAAAAATCTCCCAAGCCCCTCCCAGTATAAACCAGTACAAACCAGTAGAAACCAGTACAAACCAGTACCAAACCAGTATCAAAAACCCCATTTTCCCCCATTTTTTCCCCATTTTTGCCCCTTTTAGAGCCCCAAAAATCCAAAAAAAATCCCAAAAAAATCCCAAAAAATCCTCAAAAAATCCCAAAAATTCCAAAAAAATTCCCAAAAATCCCCCAGACCCCTCCCAGTATAAACCAGTACAAACCAGTATAAACCAGTACCAAACCAGTAAGAAAAACCCCATTTAAAGTGCGATTTTCCCCATTTTTGCCCATTTCCGAGCCCCAAAATCACCCAAAAAAATCCCAAAAAATTCCCAAACATTTCCCAAAAATCCCCCACACCCCTCCCAGTATAAACCAGTCCAAACCAGTATAAACCAGTATAAACCTGTACCAAACCAGTACCAAACCAGTATCAAAAACCACATTTTCCCCCCATTTTTGCAATTTTTTGACCCTTTTAGAGCCCCAAAAATCCCAAAAAAAATCCCCAAAAAATCCCAAAAAATTCCCAAAAAATCCCCTGCACCCCTCCCAGTATAAACCAGTATAAACCAGTATAAACCAGTACAAACCAGTACCAAACCAGTATCAAAAACCCCGTTTTTTCCCCATTTTTCCCCATTTTTGCCCCTTTTAGAGCCCCAAAATCACCCGAAAAATCCCCAAAAAAATCCCAAAAAATTCCCAAAAATCCCCCAGAGCCCTCCCAGTATAAACCAGTATAAACCAGTATAAACCAGTACAAACCAGTACCAAACCAGTATCAAAAACTCCATTTTTCCCCCATTTTTGCCCCTTTTAGAGCCCCAAAAATCTCAAAAAAATCCCAAAAAACCCCAAAAAAATCCCAAAAAATCCCAAAAAATTCCCAAAAATCCCCCAGCCCCCTCCCAGTATAAACCAGTACAAACCAGTATAAACCAGTATAAACCAGTATAAACCAGTACCAAACCAGTACCAAACCAGTATCAAAAACCCCATTTTTTCCCCATTTTTTCCCCATTTTTGCCCCTTTTAGAGCCCCAAAAATCCCAAAAAAATCCCAAAAAAATCCCCAAAAATCCCCAAAAAATTCCCAAAAAATTCCCAAAAATTTGTGCCCCTCCTAGTATAAAACCAGTATAAACTAGTAGAAACCAGTACAAACCAGTACTAAAACCAGTATCAAAACCCTCATTTCTCTATTTTTCCCACTTTGCCCCCTTTTAGAGCCCCTAAAATCCTAAAATCCCTAAAAATTTAAAATTCTAAAATTCCCAAAATTCCCAAAAATCCCCCAAGCTCCCTCCTGTATAAACCAGTACAAACTAGTATAAACCAGTAACAAACCAGTACCAAAAAACCAGGGGTTATAAAAACCCTATTTAAAGCGCTGATTTTCTCCTCTATTTTTGCCCCTCTTTCAGCCCCAAAATCACCCCAAAAACTGCAAAATCCCAAAACTCCTAAAATCCCCAGAGTCTCTCCCAGTATAAACCAGTCCAAACCAGTATAAACCAGTACAAACCAGTACCAAACCAGTATCAAAAACCCCATTTTTTCCCCATTTTTCCCCATTTTTGCCCCTTTTAGAGCCCCAAAAATCCCCAAAAAATCCCAAAAAATCCCAAAAAAATTCCCAAAAATTTCCCAAAAATCCCTGAGACACCTCCCAGTATAAACCAGTCCAAACCAGTATAAACCAGTACAAACCAGTACCAAACCAGTATCAAAAACCCCATTTTTTCCCCATTTTTCCCCATTTTTGCCCCTTTTAGAGCCCCAAAAATCCCCAAAAAATCCCAAAAAATCCCAAAAAAATTCCCAAAAATTTCCCAAAAATCCCTGAGACACCTCCCAGTATAAACCAGTCCAAACCAGTATAAACCAGTACAAACCAGTACCCAACCAGTAAGAAAAACCCCGTTTAAAGACCAATTTTCCCCATTTTTTCCCCTTTCCGAGCCCCAAAATCACCCGAAAAATCCCCAAAAAATCCCCAAAAAATTCCCAAAAATCCCCCAAGCCCCTCCCAGTATAAACCAGTCCAAACCAGTATAAACCAGTACAAACCAGTATAAACCAGTCCAAACCAGTATAAACCAGTATAAACCAGTACGAAACCAGTATCAAAAACCGCATTTTTTCCCAATTTTTCCCCATTTTTGCCCCTTTTAGAGCCCCAAAAATCCCAAAAAAATCCCCAAAAAATCCCCAAAAAATCCCAAAAAATTCCCCAAAACTTCCCAAAAATCCCCCAAGCCCCTCCCAGTATAAACCAGTCCAAACCAGTATAAACCAGTACAAACCAGTACCAAACCAGTATCAAAAACTCCATTTTTTCCCCATTTTTGCCAATTTTTGCCCCTTTTAGAGCCCCAAAAATCCCAAAAAATCCCAAAAAATCCCAAAAAATCCCAAAAAATTCCCAAAAATCCCCCAGACCCCTCCCAGTATAAACCAGTCCAAACCAGTATAAACCAGTACAAACCAATACCCAACCAGTAAGAAAAACCCCATTTAAAGACCAATTTTCCCCATTTTTTCCCCTTTCCGAGCCCCAAAATCACCCGAAAAATCCCAAAAAATTCCCCAAAAATTCCCAAAAATCCCCCAAGCCCCTCCCAGTATAAACCAGTATAAACCAGTATAAACCAGTACAAACCAGTACCAAACCAGTATCAAAAACTCCATTTTTTCCCCATTTTTGCCCCTTTTAGAGCCCCAAAAATTCCAAAAAAATCCCAAAAAAATCCCCAAAAAAACCCCAAAAAAATCCCCAAAAATTCCCAAAAATTCCCAAAAATCCCCGAGACCCCTCCCAGTATAAACCAGTATAAACCAGTACAAACCAGTATCAAAAACCCCATTTTTCCTCATTTTTGCCAATTTTTGCCCCTTTTAGAGCCCCAAAAATCCCCAAAAAATCCCTAAAAAAATCCCCAAAAAATCCCAAAAAAATTCCCAAAAAATTCCCAAAAATCCCCCAAGCCCCTCCCAGTATAAACCAGTACAAACCAGTACAAACCAGTACCAAACCAGTATCAAAAACCCCATTTTTTCCCCATTTTTGCCCCTTTTAGAGCCCCAAAAATCCCAAAAAAATCCCAAAAAATCCCCCAAAATCCCCAAAAATCCCAAAAAAATTCCCAAAAAATTCCCAAAAATCCCCCAAGCCCCTCCCAGTATAAAGCAGTATAACCAGTATAAACCAGTACAAACCAGTACCAAACCAGTAAGAAAAACCCCATTTAAAGTGCGATTTTCCCCATTTTTTCCCCTTTCCCAGCCCCAAAATCGCCCAAAAAAATCCAAAAAAATCCCCCCAAAATTCCCAAAAATCCCCCAGAGCCCTCCCAGTATAAACCAGCACAAACCAGTATGAACCAGTATAAACCAGTACCAAACCAGTATCAAAAACCCCGTTTTTTCCCCATTTTTGCCCCTTTTAGAGCCCCAAAAATCCTAAAAAAATCCCAAAAAATCCCCAAAAAATCCCAAAAAATTCCCCAAAAATTCCCAAAAATCCCCGAGACCCCTCCCAGTATAAACCAGTATAAACCAGTAGAAACCAGTATAAACCAGTACAAACCAGTATAAACCAGTACAAACCAGTATAAACCAGTATCAAAAACTCAATTTTTTCCCCATTTTTGCCCCTTTTAGAGCCCCAAAAATCCCAAAAAATTCCCAAAAAAATCCCCAAAAATCCCAAAAAAATCCCAAAAAATTCCCAAAAATCCCCCAGCCCTCTCCCAGTATAAACCAGTACAAACCAGTACCAAACCAGTAAGAAAAACCCCATTTAAAGTGCGATTTTCCCCATTTTCCCCCCTTTCCGAGCCCCAAAATCACCCAAAAAAATCCCAAAAAATCCCCAAAAAATTCCCAAAAATCCCCCAAGCCCCTCCCAGTATAAACCAGTATACACCAGTATAAACCAGTACAAACCAGTACCAAACCAGTATCAAAAACCCCATTTTTCCCCCATTTTTGCAAATTTTTGCCCCTTTTAGAGCCCCAAAAATCCCCAAAAAATCCCAAAAAAATCCCAAAAAATCCCAAAAAATCCCAAAAAATTTCCAAAAATCCCCCAGACCCCTCCCAGTATAAACCAGTATAAACCAGTATAAACCAGTACAAACCAGTACCAAACCAGTATCAAAAACCCCATTTTTCCCCCATTTTTGCCCAATTTTTGCCCCTTTCTGAGCCCCAAAATCGCCCAAAAAAATCCCAAAAAATCCCAAAAAATTCCCAAAAACTCCCTGAGACCCCTCCCAGTATAAACCAGTACAAACCAGTACAAACCAGTATAAACCAGTACAAACCAGTACAAACCAGTACCAAACCAGTATCAAAAACTCCATTTTTTCCCCATTTTTGCCCCTTTTAGAGCCCCAAAAATCCCAAAAAATCCCTAAAAAATCCCAAAAAATCCCCAAAAAATCCCCAAAAAATTCCCAAAAATCCCCAGCCCCCTCCCAGTAGTAAAACTAGTATAAACTAGTATAAAACCTAGTACAAACTAGTACCAAAACCAGTATCAAAACCCTGTTTTTCCCCATTTTTGCCCCTTTTAGAGCCCCAAAAATCCCAAAAAATCCCTAAAAAATCCCAAAAAACCCCCAAAAAATCCCCAAAAAATTCCCAAAAATCCCCCAAGCCCCTCCCAGTATAAACCAGTACAAACCAGTATAAACCAGTCCAAACCAGTACAAACCAGTACCAAACCAGTAAGAAAAACCCCATTTAAAGTGCGATTTTCCCCATTTTTTCCCCTTTCCGAGCCCCAAAATCGCCCAAAAAAATCCCGAAAAATTCCCAATAAATTACCAAAACTCCCCCCAGTCCCTCCTAGTATAAACCAGTATAAACCAGTATAAACCAGTACCAAACCAGTGAGAAAAACCCTATCTAAAAAGCGTTTTTTCCTCTTTTTTCCCCTTTCCGAGCCCCAAAATCACCCAAAAAAATCCCAAAAATTCCCCAAAAAATCCCAAAAAATCCCAAAAAATTCCCAAAAATCCCCCAGACCCCTCCCAGTATAAACCAGTCCAAACCAGTATAAACCAGTACAAACCAATACCAAACCAGTAAGAAAAACCCCACTTAAAGACCGATTTTCCCCCATTTTTCCCCTTTCCGAGCCCCAAACTCGCCCAAAAAATCCCCAAAAAATTCCCAAAAAATTCCCAAAAAATTCCCAAAAATCCCCCAGACCCCTCCCAGTATAAACCAGTACAAACCAGTATAAACCAGTCCAAACCAGTACTAAACCAGTAAGAAAAACCCCACTTAAAGACCAATTTTCCCCATTTTTTCCCATTTTTGACCCTTTCGGAGCCCCAAAATCACCCAAAAAATTCCCAAAAAATCCCAAAAAATTCCCAAAAATCCCTCAGACCCCTCCCAGTATAAACCAGTATAAACCAGTACAAACCAGTATAAACCAATACCAAACCAGTAAGAAAAACCCCACTTAACAAGCGATTTTTCCCTTTTTTCCCCTTTCCGAGCCCCAAAATCACCCAAAAAATCCCAAAAAAATTCCCAAAAAATTCCCAAAAAATTCCCAAAAATCCCCCAGACCCCTCCCAGTATAAACCAGTATAAACCAGTCTGACCAGTGGTGACGACGCCGGCGAACACCCAGCACTGGCCGTAGCGCACGGGGCTGCCCGAGCCCAGGAAGCTGCGCAGGATCCCCACGGAGCCGGCCCAGTCCAAACCAGTTCATCCCAGTTCAGCCCCACTTCCGTCCCAGTGACCCTCGGAGCCCGGCCCAGTGCCCTCCCGGTGCCCTCCCAGTATAAACCAGTCCAAACCAGTATAAACCAGTATAAACCAGTACAAACCAGTACCAAGTTCTCGCTTTATGAGCGATTTTTCCCCATTTTTGACCCTTTTAGAGCCCCAAAAAATCCCAAAAAAATCCCCAAAAAATCCCAAAAAATTCCCAAAAAAATCCCAAAAAATTCCCAAAAATCCCCCAGACCCCTCCCAGTATAAACCAGTCCAAACCAGTATAAACCAGTACAAACCAGTACTAAACCAGTAAGAAAAACATCACTTTAAGACCATTTTTCCCCATTTTTTCCCCTTTCCAAGCCCCAAAATCACCCAAAAAATCCCCAAAAAATTCCCAAAAAATTCCCAAAAAATTCCCAAAAATCCCCGAGACCCCTCCCAGTATAAACCAGTATAAACCAGTATAAACCAGTACAAACCAGTACCAAGTTCTCGCTTTATGAGCGATTTTCCCCCATTTTTGACCCTTTTAGAGCCCCAAAAAATCCCAAAAAATCCCCCAAAAATCCCAAAAATACCCAAAAAAATCCCAAAAAATTCCCAAACATCCCCCAGACCCCTCCCAGTATAAACCAGTAGAAACCAGTAGAAACCAGTACAAACCAATACCAAACCAGTAAGAAAAACCCCATTTAAAGAGCGATTTCCCCCATTTTTTCCCCTTTCCGAGCCCCAAAATCACCCAAAAAAATCCCAAAAAATCCCAAAAAATTCCCAAAAAATTCCCAGAACCCCCCCAGACCCCTCCCAGTATAAACCAGTATAAACCAGTCTGACCAGTGGTGACGACGCCGGCGAACACCCAGCACTGGCCGTAGCGCATGGGGCTGCCCGAGCCCAGGAAGCTGCGCAGGATCCCCACGGAGCCGGCCCAGTCCAAACCAGTTCATCCCAGTTCAGCCCCACTTCCGTCCCAGTGACCCTCGGAGCCCGGCCCAGTGCCCTCCCGGTGCCCTCCCAGTATAAACCAGTCCAAACCAGTATAAACCAGTATAAACCAGTACAAACCAGTACCAAGTTCTCGCTTTATGAGCGATTTTCCCCCATTTTTCACCCTTTTAGAGCCCCAAAAAATCCCAAAATCACCCCAAAAAATCCCAAAAATTCCCAAAAAATCCCAAAAAATTCCCAAAAATCCCCCAGACCCCTCCCAGTATAAACCAGTCCAAACCAGTATAAACCAGTACAAACCAATACCAAACCAGTAAGAAAAACCCTACTTAAAGACCAATTTTCCCCATTTTTCCCCCTTTCCGAGCCCCAAAATCACCCCAAAAAATCCCAAAAATTTTCAAAAAATTCCCAAAAAATTCCCAAAAAATTCCCAAACATCCCCCAAGCCCCTCCCAGTATAAACCAGTCCAAACCAGTATAAACCAGTACAAACCAGTACCAAACCAGTAAGAAAAACATCACTTTAAGACCATTTTTCCCCGTTTTTTCCCCTTTCCGAGCCCCAAAATCACCCAAAAAAATCCCCAAAAAATTCCCAAAAAATTCCCAAAAAATTCCCAGAACCCCCCCAGACCCCTCCCAGTATAAACCAGTATAAACCAGTCTGACCAGTGGTGACGACGCCGGCGAACGCCCAGCACTGGCCGTAGCGCACGGGGCTGCCCGAGCCCAGGAAGCTGCGCAGGATCCCCACGGAGCCGGCCCAGTCCAAACCAGTTCATCCCAGTTCAGCCCCACTTCCGTCCCAGTGACCCTCGGAGCCCGGCCCAGTGCCCTCCCGGTGCCCTCCCAGTATAAACCAGTCCAAACCAGTATAAACCAGTATAAACCAGTACAAACCAGTACCAAGTTCTCGCTTTATGAGCGATATTTCCCCATTTTTGACCCTTTTAGAGCCCCAAAAAATCCCAAAAAATCCCCAAAAAAATCCCAAAAAATTCCCAAAAAATTCCCAGAACCCCCCCAGACCCCTCCCAGTATAAACCAGTCCAAACCAGTAAAAACCAGTACAAACCAGTACCAAACCAGTAAGAAAAACCCCACTTAAAAAGCGATTTTCCCCATTTTTTCCCCTTTCCGAGCCCCAAAATCAACGGAAAAATTCCCAAAAAATTCCCAAAAAATTCCCAAAAAATTCCCAAAACTCCCTCAGACCCCTCCCAGTATAAACCAGTCCAAACCAGTATAAACCAGTACAAACCAATACCAAACCAGTAAGAAAAACCCCACTTAACAAGCGATTTTTCCCTTTTTTCCCCTTTCCGAGCCCCAAAATCACCCAAAAAATCCCCAAAAAATTCCCAAAAAAATCCCAAAAAATTCCCAAAAATTCCCCAGACCCCTCCCAGTATAAACCAGTCCAAACCAGTATAAACCAGTATCAACCAGTACCAAACCAGTATCAAAAACCCCACTTAAAAAGCGTTTTTCCCCCTTTTTTTCCCTTTTCCCAGCCCCAAAATCGCCCAAAAAATTCCCAAAAAATTCCCAAAAAATTCCCAGAACCCCCCCAGACCCCTCCCAGTATAAACCAGTATAAACCAGTCTGACCAGTGGTGACGACGCCGGCGAACACCCAGCACTGGCCGTAGCGCACGGGGCTGCCCGAGCCCAGGAAGCTGCGCAGGATCCCCACGGAGCCGGCCCAGGCCGAGGGATTGGTGCCCTGGGAATAATCCCCGGTCCAGTTCCCGACCAGGACCCCGCTGTCATCCAGGGAATTCACCTGGAATTCCAAAGGGGGGAAAAAAATTTGGGAATTTTTTGGGGGGGAAAAAATCCGGGAATTTTAGGGCAAAAATTTGGGGATTTTGGAGGGGATTTTGGGGCAAAATTGCAGAAATTTCAACCAAAAATGTCCTGAATTCTCTCCCAAAGATCCCAAATTCCCAGAAATATTCCAGGAGAAGGTTGGAATTCTGGAATTCTCAAAATTCCCAAAGTTCTGGGCAAAAATTCTGGAATTTTAGGGCAAAATTTGGAAATTTTGAGGGAATTTTGACCCAAAATGAGAAGAATTCCACTTAAAAGAGCCCTGAATTCCAGCCCAAAACCTCCAAAATTCCCAGAAATATTCCAGGCAAAGGTTGGAATTCTGGAATTCCCAAAAATTCTCAAAATTCTGGGAAAAAAATCCTGAAATTTTAGGGCAAAATTTGGGAATTTTGGAGGAAATTTGACCCAAAATTGCAGAAATTCCAACCAAAATTGTCCTGAATTTCATCCCAGAACCTCCAAAATTCCCAGAAATATTCCAGGGAAAGATGAAAATTCTGGAATTCTCAAAATTCCCAAAAATTCCCAAAATTCTGGGAAAAAATTCCCGAAATTTTAGGGCAAAATTTGGGAAAATTCCAGGAAATTCCACCCCAAAATTCCAAATTTTTGCCCCAAATCCCAGGAATTCCCACCAAAATCCTGGGAATTCTCCCCAAAATCCCTCAAATTCTCCCAGAATCCCCAAAAATTTTCCAAAATTCCCAAAATCCCCCCCCAAATTCCCAAAAATCCCCAAAAAATCCCCCAAAAAATCCCAAAAAATCCCAAAAAATCCCCCAAAATTCCCAAAAATTTCCAAAAAATTCCCAAAAATCACCAAAAAAATCCTCCAAAAAATCCAAAAAATTTCCCAAAAAAATCTCCAAAAATCCCCCAAAAAATTCCCCAAAAATCCCAAAAAAATCCCAAAAAAATTCCCAAGAAATTCCCAAAAATCCTCAAGAAATCCCCAAAAATTCCCCCAAAATTCCCCAAAATTCTTAAAAGTCCCAAAAAATCCCCCGAAATTCCCAAAAAAATCCCCAAAAATTCCCCCCAAATCCCCAAAAATTCCCCCAAAAATCCCCAAAAAAATCCCCCAAAATTCCCCAAAAAATCCCAAAAAATTCCTCAAAAAATCCCCAAAAGTTCCCAAAAAATTCCCAAAAAAATCCCCCAAAATCCCGAAAAATTCCCGAAAAAATCCTGAAAAAATCCCCACAATTCTCCCCCCAAATCCCAAAAATTCCCAAAAAATCCCCAAAAAGTTCCCAAAAAATTCCCAAAAAATCCCTAAAAAATCCCCAAAAATCCCCAAAATTTTCCCCTCAAATCCCAAAAATTCCCCCAAAAATTCCCAGAAAAATCCCCAAAAATCCCCCAAAATTCCCCCAAACCCTCCCAACCCCCCCGGAATTCCCAAATTTCCCAGAATTCCCGGGATTTCCTCACCATGGCCGACACCACCCTGGCCACCATCACGGGGTCGCCGCGGGCGCTGTGGGGCATCCCCCGGCGGTCCAGGATGAAGAGGCTGGCGTCCAGAACCCCCGGCTCAAACTGTGGGAATTCCCAAAAAAATCCGGGAATCAGAAAAATTCCCGGAATTCCCGGAAATTCCCGAAAAAATCCGGCGAAAAACGGGCGGGAAATGGGAAAACCGGGGAAAATCGGCGGAGTTTTTTGGGATTTTAATGGGATTTGGGATCCCAGATTTTTTAAGGGAAAGGCCAAAAAATTTGGGATTCCCAAAATTCCCGGAATTCCCAAAAATTCCCGAAAAATTCCAAACAAAAACGGCCCCAATTTGACCAAAATTGACCTAAAATTGCTCCTCTTGGTGCCCTTTTTTTGGGGATTTCAACCCAATTTGGGATCCTAAATTTTTTGTGGTGGAGCCAAAATTTTGGGAATCCCAAAATTCCCGGAATTCCCAAAAATTCTTGGAAAAATCCGGCGAAAAACGCGTGAAATTTGGGTGAAATTCGGCCAAAATTGGTTAAAATTGGCTCGTCTTGGTGCCATTTTTTGGAATTTCAACCCCAAATTTGGGATCCTAAATTTTAAGGGAGGAGCCAAAATCTTGGAATTCCCAAAATTCCCGGAATTCCCAAAAATTCCCAATAAAATTCGGATCAAAAACGACCAAAATTGGGTAAAATTGATCCAAAATTGACCCAAATTGCTCTTCTTGGCTCCATTTTTTGGGATTTCAACCCCAAATTTGGGATCCTAAAATTTCAGGGAGGAACCAAAATCTTGGAATTCCCAAAATTCCCGGAATTCCCAAAAATTCCCGAAAAAAATCCCATCAAAAACGGCCAAAATTTGACCAAAATCCCCCAAATTTGACCCAAAATTTCTTCTCTTGGTGCCATTTTTTGGGATTTGAACCCAAATTTGATCCCAAATTTGATTCCAAATTTTCCATGGAAAATCCCCAAAATTTGAGATTCCCAAAATTCCCCAAAAATCCCCCAAAAAATCCCCCAAAAAATCCCAATAATTTTGGGTCAAAATCCCTCGATTTTCGGCAACATTTGGGATTTTTTGGAGCGGGAATTTTTGGGATTTTCCCGAATTTCTTTGGGATGATCCCAAAATTCCCAATTTCCCGCTCTTTGGCGCCCCCTGCTGGTTCAAACCCCTCAATTTTGGGCCAAAAATTCCGAATTTAACTCAAATTTTACCCAAAAAAAATCGATTTTTTTGAGGAAAAAAATGGGAATTTTGGGCCAAATTTAGGGATTTTTTCGGGATGATCCCAAAATTCCCAAAAATCCCAAATTCCCGCCCCTTCCTGGCTCAATTTTAGATCAAAATCCCTCATTTTTTATGGGGAAAAATCGGATTTTTTGGGGGGGAAAAAACGGGGATTTTTGGGTCAAATTCGGGAATTTTGGGACGGGGATTTTTTTTGGGATGAATTCCGGGGATTTTGGGGCTCCCACCTGGCCGTAATTCCAGGATCTCTCGGCGATCTGGTCCTCGGTGCCGTAGAAGATCCGGCCGCTCTCGTTCAGGACGTACTCGCTCAGGTCGCTCGTCTTCTCCATGTACACAGAATCCTCTGGATTTCATCCCCAAAAAAAAAATTCCCAAAAATTTTTAATGGGATTTTTTCCCAATTTTTTTCCTTATTTTTCCGAATTTTTTCCCGATTTTTCCTGATTTTTTTCCAATTTTTTCCCGATTTTTTCCAATTTTTCTCCAATTTATTCCCAAATTTCTCCCCAGATTTTCCCAATTTTTCCCCACTTTTTCCCCAGTTTTCTCCCGATTTTTCCCAATTTTTTCCCAATTTTTCCTATTTTTTTTTCCCATTTTTTCCCGATTTTTCCTGATTTTTTTCCAATTTTTTCCCAATTTTTTCCCGATTTTTCCTGATTTTTTTCCAATTTTTTCCCAATTTATCCCCAAATTTCTCCCCAGATTTTCCCAATTTTTCCCCACTTTTTCCCCAGTTTTCTCCCGATTTTTCCCAATTTTTTCCCAATTTTTCCTGATTTTTTTCCAATTTTTTCCCGATTTTTCCTGATTTTTTTTCCAATTTTTTCCCGATTTTTTCCAATTTTTTCCTGATTTTTTCCAATTTTTCCCCAATTTATTCCCAATTTTCCCCCAATTTTCCCCAATTTTTCCCACTTTTCCTCCATTTTTTGGGTATTTTTCCCCATTATTTTCCCCATTTTCCCCACAGTTTCTTCTCCATGTACACCGAATCCTCTGGATTTCATCCCAAAAAAAAATCCCAAAAAATTTTAACGGGATTTTTTCCCAATTTTTTCCTAATTTTTCCCTGATTTTTTCCAATTTTTCCCTATTTTTTCCAATTTATTCCCAAATTTTTCCCAATTTTCTCCCAATTTTTCCAATTTTTTCCCAATTTTTCCCCAATTTATTCCCAAATTTCTCCCCAGATTTTCCCAATTTTTCCCCACTTTTCCCCCAATTTTTTCCCAAATTTTTCCCAATTTCCCCCTAATTTTTTCCCACTTTTCCCCATTTTTTCCCCAATTTCTTCTCCATGTACACCGAATCCTCTGGATTTCATCCCAAAAAAATTCCCAAAAATTATTAACGGGATTTTTTCCCAATTTTTTTCCTAATTTTTCCCAATTTTTCCCAAATTTTTCCTGATTTTTTCCCAATTTTTTCCTGATTTTTCCTCATTTTTTTCCAAATTTTTCCCAATTTTTTCCAATTTTTTCCCAATTTTTCCCCAATTTATTCCCAAATTTCTCCCCAGATTTTCCCAATTTTTCCCCACTTTTTCCCCAATTTTTTCCCAAATTTTTCCCAATTTCCCCCTAATTTTTTCCCATTTTTCCCCATTTTTTCCCCAATTTCTTCTCCATGTACACCGAATCCTCTGGATTTCATCCAAAAAAAAAATTCCAAAAATTTTATGGGTTTTTTCGCCAATTGTTTTTCTCCTATTTTTTTTCCCATTTTCTTTCCTGATTTTTCCTGATTTTTTTTCCGCAGTTTTTTTTCCCGCGGATTTTTTCCAATTTTTCCTGCGATTTTTCCAATTTTTTCCCAATTTATTCCCAAATTTCTCCCAGATTTTCCAATTTTTCCCACCACTTTTTCCCCAATTTTTTCCCAAATTTTTCCCAATTTCCCCCTAATTTTTTCCCATTTTTCCCCATTTTTTCCCCAATTTCTTCTCCATGTACACCGAATCCTCTGGATTTCATCCCAAAAAAAGATTCCCAAAAATTTTTAATGGGATTTTTTCCCAATTTTTTTCCTAATTTTTCCCAATTTTTTCCCAGTTTTTGCAATTTTTTCCCAATTTTTTTCCTATTTTTTCCCAATTTTTTTCCTATTTTTTCCCAATTTTTTCCCAATTTTTCCTGATTTTTTTCCAATTTTTTCCCAATTTTTCCCCAATTTATTCCCAAATTTCTCCCCAGATTTTCCCAATTTTCCCCTCGTTTCTTCCCCCATTTTTCCCCAATTTTTTCCCAATTTTTTCCCCAATTTTCTCCCAATTTTCCCCCAAATTTTCCCCAATTTTTTCCCAATTTTTCCCCAATTTCCCCCCCATTTTTTCTCCAACTTCCTCCCAATTTTTCCCCAATTTTATTCCAAATTTTTTCCCCCAATTTCCCCCCATTTTCCCCACATTTTTTCCCCAATTTTTTCCCCCCATTTTTTCCCCAATTTTCCCCCAATTTCCTCCCAATTTTCCCCCAATTTTATTCCCAATTTCCCCCACTTTTCCCCCAATTTTTCCCCAATATTCCCCCAATTTTCCAAACCCCCCCGAATTCCCCATTTTTCCCCCCAAAAACCCACCGGGACACCAGGGATTGAACAGCACCAAAAATCCCAATTTTCCCCCAATTTTCCCCCAATTTTTCCCCCAATTTTTTCCCAATTTTTTCCCAATTTTTTCCTCAATTTTATCCCAATTTTCCCCCAATTTTCCCCCAATTTTTCCCCAATTTTCTCCCAGTTTTTCCCCAATTTTTCCCCAATTTTCCCCAATTTCCTCCCAAATTTTCCCCAATTTTCTCCTCATTTCTTCCCCCATTTTTTCTCCAATTTTTTCCCAATTTTCCACTCCTTTTTTCCCCAAATTTTTCCCAATTTCCTCCCAATTTTTCCCCATATTTTCCCACAATTTTCCCCCAGTTTTTTCCCAATTTCCACCCAATTTTTTCTCAGTTTTTCCCAAATTTCCCACAATTTTTTCCCCAATTTTTTCCCCAATTTCTTCCCAATTTTTCCCCCATTTTCCCCAATTTCCTCCCAATTTCCCCCCAATTTTTCCCCAATTTTACCCCAATTTTTATCCAATTTCCCCCCAATTTTCCCCCACTTTTTTCCCCTATTTTATTCCCAATTTTCCCCCAATTTTTCCCCAAATTTTTTCTCAATTTTTCCCAATTTTCCCCCATTTTTTCCCAAATTTTCTCCAATTTCCTCCCATTTTTTCTCCAATTTCCTCCTAATTTTCCCCTCATTTCTTCCCCCATTTTCCCCCAATTTTTTCCCAATTTTCCCCAATATTCCCCCAATCCCCAATTTTCCCAAACCCCCCCGAATTCCCCATTTTCCCCCCCAAAAACCCACCGGGACACCAGGGATTGAACAGCACCAAAAATCCCAATTTTCTCCCAATTTTCCCCCAATTTCCCCCCAATTTTTCCCAATTTTCCCCACGTTTCTTCCCCCATTTTTCCCCAATTTTTTCCCAGTTTTTTCCCCAATTTCCTCCCAATTTTCCCCCAATTTTTTCCCAATTTTTCTCCCAATTTTCCCCCAATTTCCGCCCACTTTTTCCCCCAATTTTTCCCAATTTTTCCCCCTTTTTTCCCCCATTTTTCCCCAATTTTCCCCCAATTTTTCCCCCAATTTTTTCCCAATTTTTCCCCAATTTCCCCCCCATTTTTTCTCCAATTTTTTCCCAATTTTTCCTTCAATTTTCCTGCAATTTTTCCCCAATTTCTCCCAATTTTTTCCCAATTTTTCCTCCCAATTTTTCCTCCCAATTTTATTCCAAATTTTCCCCCATTTTCCCCCCAAATTTTTCCCCAATTTTCTCCCAATTTTCCCCAAATTTTCCCCAATTTTTTCCCAATTTTTTCCCCAATTTTCCCCAATTTCCCCCAATTTCCCCCCCATTTTTTCCCCAATTTCTCCCCAATTTCTTCCCAACTTTTCCCCATTTTTCCCCATTTCCCCACCTTTCCCAAAATCCCCATTTTCCCCCCCAAAAACCCACCGGGACACCATGGATTGAACAGCACCAAAAATCCCAATTTTTCCCCAATTTTTCCCCCAATTTTCCCTCAAATTTTTTCCCAATTTTTGTCCGAATTTCTCCCAATTTTCCCCCAATTTTTCCCCCAATTTTTCCCAATTTTCCCCCAATTTCCCCCCCATTTTTTCTCCAATTTTTTCCCATTTTTCCACTCCTTTTTTCCCAAAATTTTCCCAATTTCCTCCCAATTTCCCCCCATTTTTCCCCCATTTTCCCCCCAATTTTTCCCCAATTTCCCCCCAATTTTCCCCCAATTTTTCCCCCAATTTTTCCCCAATTTTCCCCCAATTTTCCCCAAATTTTCTCTCAATTTTTCCCCCAATTTTTCCCCAATTTTCCCCCAATTTTCCCCCAATTTCCTCCCAATTTTCCCCCAATTTTTTCCCAATTTTTCCTCCCAATTTTTCCCCAATTTTATTCCAAATTTTTCCCCATTTTCCCCCCAAATTTTTACCAATTTTCTCCCAATTTTCTCCCAATTTTTTCCCAATTTTTCCCCTATTTCCCCCCAATTTTTTCCCAATTTTCCCCCAATATTTCACCAATCCCCAATTTTCCCAAACCCCCCCGAATTCCCCATTTTTCCCCCCAAAAACTCACCGGGACACCATGGATTGAACAGCACCAAAAATCCCCAATTTTCCCCCAATTTTCCCCCAATTTTTTCCCCCAATTTTCTCCCAATTTTCCCCAAATTTTCTCTCAATTTTTCCCATTTTCCCACCCAATTCCCTCCAATTTCCCCCCAACTTTTCCGGCCAATTTTCGCCTCCATTTTCCCCCACATTTTTCCCCAATTTTTTCCCCATTTTTTCCCAATTTTTCCCCCAATTTTCCCAATTTTTCCCGCCATTTTTTTTCCGCAATTTCTGCCCAATTTTCCCCAATTTTTCCACAATTTTTCCCCAATTTTTCCCAATTTTATTCAATTTTTCCCCCTAGCCATTTTCCCGCCAAATTTTTTGCCCGGCATATGTTTCTCACGCAATTTTCTTTCCCGCAAATTGTTTCTCCCAATTTTCGCCCAATTTCCCTCCATTTTTCCGCCCAATTTCCCCCCAATTTTCCCCCAATTTTTCCCCAATTTTTCCCCAATTTCTCCCCAACTTTCCCCCACTTTTCCCCATTTCCCCACCTTCCCCAAAATCCCCATTTTCCCCCCCAAAAACCCACCGGGACACCATGGATTGAACAGCACCACCACGTCGTTGTCGGCGTCGAACGGCGCCGCGAATTCCCCGGCCGCGCTCCGCGTGCGGACGCTCACCCGGTACCGGCCAATGGGAGCCGAGGGCGGGGCCGTCAGCCCCACCCACAGGGCGTGGTCACTTCCGGCCACGCCCCCCAGCGGCTCGGCCACGCCCCCGTCCAGCTCGGCCGTCCAGCCCGTGGGGGAGGAGCCGCCCAGCGGGATCAGGACGTGCGTGCCCTTGGCCACCTGGGGGGTGGGACCTGGAAAATCCCAACATTCCGGGGGAAAATTGGGAAAATTGGGGGGAAAATTGGGGGAAAATTGGGAAAAAATTGGGGGAAAATTGGGGGAAAATTGGGGGAAAATTGGGAGAAAATTGGGCGAAAATTGGGACTAAATTGGGACAAAAATGGGGAAAAACTGGGGAAAAATTGGACAAAAATTGGGAGAAAATTGGGAATAAATTGGAAAAAAATTGGGGAAAAATTGGGGGAAATTTGGGGGAAAATTGGGGAAAATTGGGGGAAAAATTTGGG
>JAVTVJ010006437.1:0-13568 GCA_034509425.1 Eopsaltria australis
AGAGCGTCCTGGGACTGTGAAAATCCGACTGGGATCCTACAGAGCATCGTAGGAAGGTAAAAAATCCTATTGGGATCCTACAGAGTGTCCTGGGACTGCTAAAAATCCTATTGGGATCCCAAAAAGCCCTCCTGGGATCGTACAGACTGCCCTGGGACTGTGAAAAATCCTATCAGGATCCTACAGAGCATCCTAGGAAGGCAAAAAATCCTATTGGGATCCTACAGAGCGTCCTGGGACTGTGAAAAATCCTGTTGGGATTCCAAAAAATCCTATTGGGATCCTACAGACTGCCCTGGGACTGGGAAAATCCGACTGGGATCCTACAGAGCATCCTAGGATGGCAAAAAATCCTATTGGGATCCTACAGAGTGTCCTGGGACTGGAAAAATCCTATTGGGATCCCAAAAAATCCTATTGGGATCCTACAGAGCGTCCTGGGACTGGAAAAATCCTATTGGGATCCTACAGAGCGTCCTGGGACTGTGAAAAATCCTATTGGGATCCCAAAAAACCCTCCTGGGACTGCTAAAAACGGTCCCGGGATCCTACAGAGCGTCCTGGGACTGGAAAAATCCTATTGGGATCCTACAGACCATTCTGGAATCCTACAGAGCATCCTGGGACTGCTAAAAATCCTACTAGGATCCTACAGATTGCCCTGGGACTGTGAAAATCCGACTGGGATCCTACAGAGCATCCTAGGATGGCAAAAAATCCTATTGGGATCCTACAGAGCATCCTGGAACTGCTAAAAATCCTATTGAGATCCCAAAAAACCCTCCTGGGACTTCTGAAAACTGTCCTGGGATCCTAGAGATCATCCTGGGACTGGAAAAATCCTACTGGGATTCCAAAAAATCCTATTGGGATCCTACAGACTGTCCTGGGACTGTGAAAAATCCTATTGGGATCCCAAAAAATCCTCCTGGGATCCTACAGAGCATCCTGGGACTGGGAAAATCCTACTGGGATCCTACAGATTGCCCTGGGACTGTGAAAATCCGACTGGGGTCCTACAGAACATCCCAGGATGGCAAAAAATCCTATTGGGATCCTACAGAGTGTCCTGGGACTGCGAAAAATCCTATTGGGATCCCAAAAAATCCTTTTGGGATCCTACAGACTGTCCTGGGACTGTGAAAAATCCTATTGGGATCCCAAAAAACCCTCCTGGGACTGCTAAAAACGGTCCCGGGATCCTACAGAGCGTCCTGGGACTGGAAAAATCCTATTGGGATCCTACAGACCATTCTGGAATCCTACAGAGCATCCTGGGACTGCTAAAAATCCTACTAGGATCCTACAGACTGCCCTGGGACTGTGAAAATCCGACTGGGATCCTACAGAGCATCCTAGGATGGCAAAAAATCCTATTGGGATCGTACAGAGCATCCTGGAACTGCTAAAAATCCTATTGAGATCCCAAAAAACCCTCCTGGGACTGCTAAAAACTGTCCTGGGATCCTACAGAGCGTCCTGGGACTGGAAAAATCCTATTGGGATCCTACAGACTGTCCTGGGATCCTACAGACTGTCCTGGGACTGTGAAAAATCCTGCTGGGATTCCAAAAAATCCTATTGGGATCCTACAGACTGCCCTGGGACTGGAAAAATCCTACTGGGATCCTACAGAGCATCCTAGGATGGCAAAAAATCCTATTGGGATCCTACAGAGCGTCCTGGGACTGGGAAAATCCTATTGAGATCCCAAAAAGCCCTCCTGGGACTTCTGAAAACTGTCCTGGGATCCTAGAGATCATCCTGGGACTGGAAAAATCCTACTGGGATTCCAAAAAATCCTATTGGGATCCTACAGACTGTCCTGGGACTGTGAAAAATCCTATTGGGATCCCAAAAAATCCTCCTGGGATCCTACAGAGCGTCCTGGGACTGGGAAAATCCTACTGGGATCCTACAGACTGCCCTGGGACTGTGAAAATCCGACTGGGATCCTACAGAGCATCCTAGGAAGGCAAAAAATCCTATTGGGATCCTACAGAGTGTCCTGGGACTGCTAAAAATCCTATTTGGATCCCAAAAAACCCTCCTGGGACTGCTAAAAATGGTCCCGGGATCCTACAGAGCGTCCAGAGATCCTACAGATGCTCCTGGGATCCTACAAACCCTCCAGGAACTGCTCCAAATCCTCCTGGGACTCCTAAAAATCCTCCTGGGATCCTACAAACCCTGCAGGAGCTGCTAAAAACCGTCCTGGGATCCTCCAGGGGTTCCTAAAACCCTCCTGGGATCCTCCAGACCCTCCTGGGATCCTACAGACCCTCCTGGGATCCTACAGACCCTCCAAGGATCCTACAGACCCTCCAGAGGTTCCTAAAACCCTCCAAGGATCCTCCAGACCCTCCTGGGATCCTACAAACCCTCCTGGGATCCTCCAGACCCTCCTGGGATCCTACAAACCCTCCAAGGACCCTACAGACCCTCCAGAGATCCTACAGACCCTCCTGGGATCCTCCAGACCCTCCTGGGATCCTACAAACCCTTCTGGGATCCTACAAACCCTCCAAGGACCCTACAGACCCTCCTGGGATCCTCCAGACCCTCCTGGGATCCTACAGAGCCTCCAAGGACCCTACAGACCCTCCTGGGATCCTCCAGACCCTCCTGGGATCCTCCAAACCCTCCTGGGATCCTACAAACCCTCCTGGGAAACTACAAACCCTCCTGGGATCCTACAGACCCTTCAGGGATTCCTAAAAATCTTCCTGGGATCTTCCAGATGCACCAGGGATTCCTAAAACCCTCCAAGGATCCTCCAGACCCTCCTGGGATCCTCCAGACCCTCCAGGAATTGCTAAAAACCCTCCAGGGATCCTAAAAAAACCCTGCAGGGAGTCCTAAAACCTGTCCAGAGATCCTAAAATCTCTTCTGGGATCCTAAAGCCCTTCCAGGGATCCTAAAACCCTTCCAGGGATCCTAAAACCCTTCCAGGGATCCTAAAGCCCTTTTGGGATCCTAAAATCCCTTCTGGGATCCTAAAATCCCTTTTGGGATTATTTTCGAATTTAAATCGCAAAGAAGAAACAGAAACGGCCATGGATGGTTTTAGATGTGGGGTTTTGGGGTTTTTTGGGTTGGTTTGGGGTTTTTTGGGTTGATTTAGTGTTTCTTTGGTTGGTTTTGGGGTTTTTGGGTTGATTTGGGGTTTTTGGGTTGGATTTGGGTTTTTTTGGGTTGGTTTTGGGGTTTTTGGGTTGGTTTGGGGTTTTTGGGGTCGGTTTTGGGGTTTTTTGGGTTGATTTGGGGGTTTTTGGGTTGGATTTGGGGTTTTGGGGTTTACTTGTGGAAGCTGCATGACCCCAGAGCTGGGAGCTGCCACATTCCTACATTCCTGAATTCCCAAATTCCCACATTCCCGAATTCCCAAATTCCCACATCCCAAATTCCCACAATCCCAAATTCCCACATTCCCAAATTCCCACATTCCCGAATTCCCAAATTCCCACATTCCCAAATTCCCGTTTTTTTCCAGAGGTTTTTCCCTCTCCTCCTCCTCTTCCCTCCCTGCCCGGTGAGGGCCAAGCACAGAAACCAAAAAACCCCAAACCCCAAAAACCCCAAAAACCCCAAATCCTCAAAACCCCCAAAGACCCCAAACCTCAAAAACCCCAAACCCCAAAAACCTCCAAATCCCCCCAAAACCACCCAAAAACCCCAAAACCCCCATACCCCCAAAAACCCCAAAATCCCCCCAAATTCCCCAAAATCTCCAAACCTCCAAACCCCCCAAACCCCCAAAAACCCCAAAACCCAACCCCAAACCCCCAAGACTCCCAAACCTCAAAACCCCAAACCCCAAAACCTCCCAAAACCCTCCAAAGTCCACCCAAAACCCCAAATCCTCTCTACCCCCAAAATCCCCCCAAACCCCCAAAACCCAAAACCCCACCACACCAAAATCCTTAAAACCCCAAATCCTCCAAAACCCCCAAAACCTCCAAATTCCCTCAAAACCCCAAAACCCCCCCAAAACCCCAAATCTCCCAAAATCCCCCAAAACTCCCAAAACCTCCAAACCCCAAAACCCCCAAAAACCCCAAAAACCCCAAAACCTCTAAACCCCAAAACCCCAAAACCCCAAACCCACCCCAAACCTCACCGGGCTCTGCTGCTGGGTTTTGTTTTCATTTTTGGGGTTTTTTAGGGTTTTTTTGGGGGTTTTTTTGGGTTTTCTGAGGGGAGATTTGGGGGGATTTTTGGGGGTTTTTTGGGGGTTTTTTGGGGGGATTTTTTGGGGGTTTTTTGGGGGGATTTTTGGGGGAGTTTTGGGGTTTTTTTGGGGTTTTCACACACCAGGTTCTGACTCCAGCCCCTCCAGGTGTTCCTGGATCCCATCCCGGGTGGATTTTGTGGGAATTCTTTGCCGATTTTGGGGGAATTCTTTGTTTTCCCCCCAATTTTGGGTCAAACCTGCACAATAAATTCTTTTTTTGGGGATTTTTTGGGTTTTTGGGTTTTTTTGGGGTTTTCACACACCAGGTTCTGACTCCAACCCTTCCAGGTGTTCCTGGATCCCATCCCAGGTGGATTTTCGGGAATTCTTTGCTGATTTTGGGGGAATTCTTTGTTTTCCCCCCAATTTGGGGCCAAACCTGCACAATAAATTCATTTTTGGGGGGATTTTTGGGGGAGTTTTGGGTTTTTTTTGGGGATTTTCACACACCAGGTTCCAACCCCAACCCTTCCAGGTGTTCCTGGATCCCATCCCGGATGGATTTTGTGGGAATTCTTTGCCGATTTTGGGGGAATTCTTTGTTTTCCCCCCAGTTTTGGGCCAAACCTTGCTCAGACTCTGCACAATAAATTCCTTTTTTTGGGATTTTTGGGGGAGTTTTGGGGTTTTTTTGGGATTTTCACACACCAGGTTCTGACTCCAACCCCTCCAGGTGTTCCTGGATCCCATCCCGGGTGGATTTTGTAGGAATTCTGTGATGATTTTGGGGGAATTCTTTGTTTTCCCCCCAATTTTGGGTCAAACCTGCACAATAAATTCATTTTTTTTGGGGATTTTTGGGGGAGTTTTGGGGTTTTTTTGGGATTTTCACACACCAGGCTCCAACCCCAACCCTTCCAGGTGTTCCTGGATCCCATCCCAGGTGGATTTTGTAGGAATTCTGTGATGATTTTGGGGGAATTCTTTGTTTTCCCCCCAATTTGGGGCCAAACCTGCACAATAAATTCATTTTTTGGGGGATTTTTGGGGGAGTTTTGGGGTTTTTTTGGGATTTTCACACACCAGGCTCCAACCCCAACCCCTCCAGGTGTTCCTGGATCCCATCCCAGGTGGATTTTGTAGGAATTCTGTGATGATTTTGGGGGAATTCTTTGTTTTACCCCCAATTTTGGGCCAAACCTCGCTCAGACTCTCCACAATAAATTCGTTTTTTTGGGATTTTTGGGGGAGTTTTGGGATTTTCACACACCAGGCTCCAACCCCAACCCCTCCAGGTGTTCCTGGATCCCATCCCAGGTGGATTTTCGGGAATTCTTTGTTTTCCCCCCAATTTTGGGCCAAACCTGCACAATAAATTCATTTTTTGGGGGGATTTTTGGGGAGTTTTGGGGTTTTATTGGGGTTTTCACACACCAGGCTCCAACCCCAACCCCTCCAGGTGTTCCTGGATCCCATCCCAGGTGGATTTTCGGGAATTCTTTGTTTTCCCCCCAATTTTGGGCCAAACCTGCACAATAAATTCCTTTTTTTGGGGTATTTTCCTCCACTTTGGTGGCGGCAGCACAAATCCCCTGGAATATTTTTTTTTTTTTGGGATTCCCAAAGTTTTGGGATGGAGACGATTCCCAAAATTCCCAAAAGTTTCTGGGTTGTTTTTGGTGTTTCCCCCTCTCCTCCTGCGCTCGCGGTGGGTTTTTAATAAAAGGAAATGTGAAAAGAAATGGGATTTTGGTGCCTTCCCCTACAGGGAATGAAAGAATTCCTATAGGGAATTTAAAAATTCCTACATGGGGTTAAAAAATCCTACAGGGAATGAAAGAATTCCTATAGGGAATTAAAAAAATCCTACATGGGATTAAAAAATCCTACAGGGAATGAAAGAATTCCTATAGGGAATTTAAAAATTCCTACATGGGGTTAAAAAATCCTACAGGGAATGAAAGAATTCCTATAGGGAATTTAAAAATTCCTACATGGGGTTAAAAAATCCTACAGGGAATGAAAGAATTCCTACAGGGAATTAGAAAATTTCTGCGGGGAATTAAAGAATTCCTGTATGGAATTTGAGTTTGGGGTTGGGTTTGGGTTTGGGTTTGAGTTTGGGGTTGGGGTTGGGTTCAGGGTTGTGTTTGGGCTTGGGTTTGGGTTTGAGTTTCGGTTTGGGTTTGAGTTTGGGGTTGGGTTTGAATTTGGGGTTGAGTTTGGGATTGGGGTTGAGTTTGGGGTTCGGGTTGGGTTTGAGTTTGGGGTTGGGTTTGGGGTTTGGGTTGTGTTTGGGTTTGAGTTTCGGTTTGAGTTTGGGGTTGGGTTTGAATTTGGGGTTGGGTTGGGGTTGGGGTTGGGGTTGGGTTTTGGATTTGTTTTCTGAGTGCTGGGCTTGGCCTGGGGTTGGTTTGGGTTTGAGTTTGGGGCTGTTTTTGGGGCTGGGCTTGGTGGGTTGGGCTAGCTTGGGCCTGGGGCTGGGCTTGGGTCTGTGGGGCTTGGGGCTTGGAGTTGGACTTGGGGCCGGGAGGCTGGGGCTGGGGCTCTGGGGCTTGGGGGCTGGGGGGGTTGGGTTTGGGGTTGGTTTGGGTTTGAGTTTGGGTTTGGGGTTGAGTTTGGGGTTGGGGTTCAGGTTGAGTTTGGGGTTGGGGTTGGATTTGGGTTTGGGGTTGGGGTTGGGGTTGGGTTTGGGTTTGGGTTTGAGTTTGGGGTTGGGGTTGAGTTTGGGTTTGGAGTTGGCGTTGGGTTTGAGGTTGGGGTTGGGTTTGGGTTTGGGATTGGGTTTGGGGTTCAGGTTGAGTTAGGTTTTGGTGTTGGGTTTGGGGTGGGGGTTGGTTTGGGGTTGGTTTGGGTTTGAGTTTGGGGTTGTGTTTGGGGCTGTGTTTGGGGTTGGGTTTGGGTTTGAGTTTGGGGTTGTGTTTGGGGGTGTTTTGGTGTCCCGTTTCCCTCCCGGTACATCCCAGACAGCTCCGTGTGTTCGGATCCCGTTTAATGTCCCATTAATGTCCCGTTAATGTCCTATAAACGATCCCAATCCCAGCTCTCGTCCTGGGTCCGGCCTCTGTAAACCCCGGGTCCGGCTTTGGCAAAGAACAAACGCTGAGGAGCGACCGCGGTGCTGCAGCCAGGAGGGGACCCCACAGACCCCACAGACCCCACAGAGCTCCTGAGACCCCACAGAGCTCCTGAGAGACCCCACAGACCCCACAGAGCTCCTGAGAGACCCCACAGACCCCACAGAGCTCCTGAGAGACCCCACAGACCCCACAGAGCTCCTGAGACCCCACAGAGCTCCTGAGAGACCCCACAGAGCTCCTGAGACCCCACAGAGCTCCTGAGAAACCCCACAGACCCCACAGAGCCCTGAGAGACCCTACAGAGCTCCCTGAGAGACCCCACAGACCCCACAGAGCCCTGAGTTATAATCCCACAGACCCTACAAAGCTCCCTGAGACCCGCCAGAGATCCTGAGAGACCCCACAGACCCCACAGAGCTCCTGAGACCCCACAGAGCCCACAGAGCCCTGGAGACCCCTACAGAGCTTCTCCTGAGACCCCACAGAGCTCCTGAGTGACCCTATTAGACCCCACAGAGCCCTCCTTCTTGAGAGACCCCACAGACCCCTACAGAGCCCTGAGGTTCCCCAGAGCTCCTGAGACCCCACAGAGCCCCCAGGACCCCACAGAGCCCTGAGAAACCCCACAGACCCACAGAGCCCTGAGACCCCAGTAGACCCCTACAGAGCTCCTCCTGAGACCCCACAGAGCTCCTGAGAGACCCCACAGAGCTCCTGAGACCCCCACAGACCCCACAGAGCTCCTGAGTGACCCCACAGAGCTCCTGAGACCTCACAGAGCTCCTGAGACCCCACAGACCCCACAGAGCTCCTGAGTGACCCCACAGAGCTCCTGAGACCCCACAGACCCCACAGAGCTCCTGAGAGAGGGGATTGGGGGATTTGGGTCCCCAATCCCAAACCCCACAGATTCCCCATCCCAGGAGCACTCACAACTCCAGCAACCCCAAGTCCCTCCACCCCAATCCCACAGTCCAGAGGCCGATTTGGGGTCGGAGGCCAATTCCTGCCCCACAGGTTCCTCCACCCCAATCCCACAGTCCAGAGGCCGATTTGGGGTCGGAGGCCAATTCCTGCTCTGCCGCAGCCGGGGCGGCTCCCGGCGCTCCGGAATTAGGATTTCATTGGGGTTTGGAGCCTCTCCCTGCTGAAGTTGGGATGGGATTCCCAGTGCTCCCAGGGTTCCGGAGTTAGGATTTCATTGGGGTTTGGAGCCTCTCCTCTCCCCACCAAGGTCGGGATGGGATTCCCGGTGCTCCCGGGGCTCTGGAATTAGGATTTAATTGGGGTTTGGAGCCTCGCCTCTCCCCAGCGAGGTCGGGATGGGAATCCCTGTAATCCTGGTGCTCCCGGGGCTCTGGAATTAGGATTTAATCGGGGTTTGGAGCCTCTCCTCTCCCCACCAAGGTCGGGACGGTGCTCCCGGTTCTTCCAGTGCTCCGGAATTCGGATTTAATTGGGGTTTGGAGCCTCTCCTCTCCCCGCCGAAGTCGGGACGGGATTCCCGGTGCTCCCGGTTCTCCCGATGCTCCCGGTGCTCCCGGTGCTCCCGGTTCTCCCGGTGCTCCCGGTGCTCCGGGGGCTCCGCTCAGGCGCGGGAGGGCAGCGGGGCCGCCTGCACCTCGTCCGTTTTGTGGGATCCGTCGCAGTACGGGGGGTTCCGGGTGCGTTTGCAGCCGCAGAGCAGCGCGGGCCCGTCCCGGGCGGGGCTGAAGCGCAGCGGGGACAGCCCCGGGGCCTCCTGCTTGTGGGCACCGTCACAGAACGGCTGCGAACAGACGGGGACGCTCGTTCCATCCCATCCCATGGATCCCATCCCATCCCATCCCATCCCGTCCCATCCCATCCCGTCCCATCCCATCCCATCCCATCCCATCCCATCCCATCCCGTCCCGTCCCGTCCCGTCCCGTCCCGTCCCACGCCCGGGAGGGCAAAACCCCCAAACCGCCCCAAAACCTCCCGCTCCGGGACTGGAGGGGGGTCCTGTGGGGCTGGTCCTGCCCTGGCCCCATCGGCATCCCCGGACATCCCAATTTGGGGGGTGGCGGGGCCCCCGGAGCCCCCTGGACCCTCCAGAGCCCCCGAGGTCTCGAAGTCCCCCGATTTCCCAGCCCCGGAGCCTCCTGGACTCTCCGGGAGCCACCGCGGAGTCCCCAGCCCAGGAACCCCCCAAATCCTCCGGGACTCCGGAGCCCCCGGACCCACCCGGACCTCCCGGAGCCCCCCGAACCCTCCAGATCCCCCCGGATCGTGGAGCCCCGCGGCCACCCCAGGGATTCCCATCCCAGATCCCCTGGAACCCCCCGGGAGCCACCGCGGAGTCCCCAGGCCAGGAATCCCCGGAATCCCAGATCCCCCCGGGGTCGCGGAGCCCCCCCGGGAGTTCCCAGTCCCAGTTTCCCCGGAGCCCCCCGGGAGCCACCGCGGAGTCCCCAGCCCAGGACCCCCGAACCCCCCGGACCTCCCGGACCCTCCAGAATCCCCCGGATCCCGGACTCCCCGGTCCCCAGGGATCCCCCGGACCCACTCGGGCCTCCCGAAGCCCCCGGACCCCCCTGAGCCCCCCAGACACCCCGGGAGTTCCCACTCCCAGTTTCCCCGGAGCCCCCCGAGAGCCACCGCGGAGGTCCCGAGCCCCTGAGCACCCGGACCTCCCGAATCTCCCCCGGTCTCCCCGGAGCCCCCGGGCCGACCTGGCGCTTGCTGTGCCCGCAGGCGCACCAGCCGTAGGTCTTGCCCGCCTTCAGCTCCACCGGGAACGGCTCCTTGGAGGCGATCACGGGCTCCGGGGGGGCGGCGGAGCAGAGCGACGGAACCCCCAATCCCCCCGAGGGCTCCCGGCCCCGGCGGCCGCCCCTCGCCGCCCTCACCAGCGCCCCGAGCGCGGCCGCTCCGGGCCGCAGCATGGTCCCGGTACCGCTCCCGGTGAGCTCCCGGTGACCTTCCCGGCTCGGCTCCTCCTCCCGGCGCCGCCGGAAGAGCCGGGCCGGGCGGGCGGGGTGGGAGCGCGGATGTCGCCGCTCCGCGGATGCTCCGGGAGGCTCCCCCGAGCACCGGGCCGGGCGGGTCTGGGACCGGGGCTCGGTCCCGGTATCGCCACCGTCACTCGGTCCTGTCACCCGCTCCTGTCACCCTCCCCCGCCGCGTGGTTCCGGTGCGTGTCCGCTGCCAGTGCTGGTTCCGGTCCCGCTGCTGCATCTCAGTTCGCGGCCCCAGTGCCGGTCCCGGTTCCCGATCCCGCTTCCCGATCCCGCTCCCAGTGACGATGCTCGATCCCGGTCCCCCCTCCCAGTGCCGGTCCCGGTTCCCGATTCCCAATCCCGCTCCCAGTGCCGGTCCCGGTTCCCGATTTCTCTCCCAGTGACGATGCCCGATCCCGGTCCCGGTTCCCGGTCCCCGCTCCCGGTTCCCGGTTCCTGCTCCCGATCCGTCTCCCAGTGACGATGCCCGATCCCGATCCCGCTCCCAGTGCCGGTCCCGGTCCCGCCGCTCGATCCCAACGCGCGGTCCCGGTGCCCAGTCCGATCCCAGTGCCCGATCCCGGTGTCGATCCCGGATCCCGTTACGTGGTCCCAATGCCCCATCCCAATCCCAGTGCCCCATCCCGGCCCCGGTGCCCAATCCCAGTACTTGATCCCAATCCCAGTGCCCGATCCCTGTGTCGGTCCCTTTCCCGGGAGCGGCTTTTCCAGTGGGAATTCCCAGAATCCCGACCCGATTTTGGGCAGGAAAGGGATCAAAGCAGGGACATCACAAGGATTTGGGGTTTCCAAGGAATAAATCCTTGGAAAAAAGGAGGATTCAGGAGCTGCTCATGAGGGGATTTGGGATCTAATGGGTTTTTTTGGGAAAAATCCTCCTTTTCCCGCTCATTCCCACCTCCAGCACCTCATTCCTGCATCCAGGATTTTCCCTGGCTTGGGATTCTCCCAAAAATTCCTGGACCAGGCAGGGAATTCCCATTCCCACTTGAATTTACCCACCTTTATTAAAAAACTCCTCGCAATTAATATTAATATTAATATCATTTATTATAATAAAGACCAACCAAGCAGCGTGGAAAAAATAGATCTCAGCTACATCGCCTTGAATTGCCAAAAATAGACACATTTATTTTCTCTTTATTTAATAATAATAATTAAAAAAAAACCCCAATGGATCCCCCCAAAAAATTAAAATTAAAATAAAAAATAGAAATAAAAATAGGAATAAGAATAAAAATAAAAGTGAAAATGAAGATAAAAAGAAAAAGAAAAGAAAAAAGAAAAGAAAAAGAAAATGAAAATGAAAATGAAAATGAAAATGAAAATGAAAATGAAAATAAAATAAAAATAAAAATAAAAATAAAAATAAAAATAAAAATAAAATGAAAAAATGAAATGAAAATAAAAAATAAAAAAATAAAAATAAAAATTTAAAAATAACAAAATAAAAGCAAAATAAAAATAAAATAAAAAAAATAAAAAATTTAAAAATAAAAAATAAAAATAAAAATAAAAATAAAAATAAAAAATAAATAAAAATAAAACAAAATAAAAATAAAAAATAAAAATAAAAAAAATAAAAATAAAAAATAAAATGAAAAATAAAAATGAAAATAAAAATTTAAAATAAAAAAATAAAAATAAAATAAAAATAAAAATAAAATAAAACAAAAATAAAATAAGAAAATAGAAATAAAAAAAATAAAAATAAAATAAAAAATAAAAAAAATAAAATAAAAAATAAAAAATAAAATTAAAATTAAAAAATTAAAGAAATAAAAATGAAATGTAAAAAAATGAAATGAAAATGAAAATAAAAATCAAAAATTAAAAATAAAAAAATTAAAAATTAAAATAAAAAATAAAAAATAAAAAATAAAAAATAAAAAATAAAAAATAAAAAAATCAAAAATTAAAAATAAAAAATAAAAAAATAAAAAATTAAAATAAAAAAATAAAAATCAAAAATTAAAAATAAAATGAAACCAGAAAATTAAAACAAAAAAAATAAAAATAAAAATAAAATGAAAAACTAAAATAAAAATAAAAATAAAAATAAAAATAAAAATAAAATAAAAATAAAAATAAAAATAAAAATAAAAATAAAAATAAAAATAAAAATAAAAATAAAAATAAAAATAAAAATAAAAATAAAAATAAAAATTCCACATGCAACGATCCTAAAAGAGGGTAAAGAAAGAAACCCAGTGCAACTGAAACAGGGAAAATTTTAATTTTTCCTTTTTTTCCATCCCCCTGCTCTCCCATTTTAAAATTTTTCTCCACCTGGAGATTCCCAGCTCTGCCCCCTCTGCATCAGGGACAGCCGGAGGAGACAATTCCCAATTTTTGGGGTGGCTGGAGGGGAATATTCCCGATTTTGGGGTGATTGGAGGTGACAATTCCCAGGGTTTGGGGGTTTTGGGAGGCTGGGCACAGGGAGAGGAGTAAGTGCTTTGTGTGGCTGATCCCGGAATTCCCTCACCCTGGAATTCCCGGAATTCCCGGAGGGATCCAAGAGGAAGAAAGAGACAAATCCCAAGGAATTTCAAAGTGCAAGAAGGGAATTGTGCCGGAGCGGGATCGGGGACGGGGGATCCCAAGGGACGGGGCTCCCCAAGAGCTTCGTAACCTCGATAAAATAAATCCCATTTTAATATAAATCCCATTCTATATTTAATATATATTTCTATTTCTGAGCTCAGTTCAGAGCTCCAGGCCGGGAGCAGAAAAAGTTTGGATTTTTATTAATTTTCCTCTCTCTCATTTTTCTTTTTTTTTTTTTTAATAGAACCCTCGTGGCGAGAATTTTTGGGAGAAGCAAATAAAATAAAATAAAATAAAATAAAATAAAATAAAATAAAAATTTAAAATTTCAAAAAAAAGGGAATTTTCGCCTGCGGGATCAGCGCAGCCCCACTGCTGGAAACGGGAATAGTGCAAAGCAGGAGGGGCAGTGGGGATGGGCTGGAATCGGCATGGAAGTCCCAAAATTCGGGATTTGGGGCTCTCCCGAAGGAGTTTCCGTCGGCTGGAGCGTTCCCAGGAGCTCCGGATTTACCCAGGGGGGAGGGAAGGAGGGGATTGGCGGGGTTGGGGTTGGGGTTCCCCTGCCCGGAGCTGCCCCGACTGTTTGTGTGTCCGTCCTTCCGTCCGTCCGTCCATCCATCCATGGATCCATGGATCCATCCATCCATCCCTCCATCCATCCATGGATCCATGGATCCATCCATCCATCCCTCCATCCATCCATCCATCCATCCATGGATCCGTCCATCCATCCATCCATGGATCCATCCAACCATCCAACCATCCATCCATGGATCCA
>JAVTVJ010006441.1:0-11201 GCA_034509425.1 Eopsaltria australis
GGGGTCACCTGGGGGGGGTTTGGGGTCACCTGGGGGGGTTTAGGGGTCACCTTTGGGGTCACCTTTGTGGGGAGGAAGGGAGGGTCAGGTGGTGGCCCAAGAGGTCACCAGGTGTCCCCAGGTGTCCCAGGTGTCCCCAGGTGTCCCCAGGTGTCCCCAAATGTCCCCAGGTGTCCCCAGGTATCCCCAGGTATCCCCAGGTGTCCCCAGGTGTCCCCAGGTGTCCCCAGGTGTCCCCAAGTGTCCCCAGGTGTCCCCATTTGCTGTCCCCCGCCCCTCCCCCACACTCACCTGCAGCTCTGAAAAAATTCCAAGGTGTCCCCAAAAAAATTCCAAGGTGTCCCCTCGGTGATGGGGGGAGGGGCAGAGGTGTCCCCAGAGGGTGGGGGAGGGGCAGAGATGTCCCCAAAGGTGGAAAGAGGGTCCAAGGGGGAGGGGCCCCCGGTGGGAAATCTTTGGGGGGTGGGGAGGGGCAGAGGTGTCCCCAGAGGTGGGGGAGGGGTGGGAGGTCAAGGGGGGGTGGGGAGGGTGAGGGGAGGGTGGGGGAGGGGCCAGATTGTCCCAAAGGTGGGGGAGGGGCAGAGGTGACCCAGAGGGTGGGGAGGAGGGGGAGTCAAGGGGGTGGGGAAGGGCAGAGGTGTCCCAAAGGGTGGGGAGGGGCGAGGTGTCCCAAAGGGTGGGGGAGGGCAGAGGTGTCCCCAAAGTGGTGGGGGAGGGGCAGAGGTGTCCCCAGAGGTGGGGAGGGGCAGAGGTGTCCCCAAGGGTGGGGGAGGGGCAGAGGTGTCCCCAGGGGAGGGGAGGGGGAGGTGTGGGGGAGGGGCAGAGGTGACCCCAAAGGGTTGGAGGGTGGGGACGGGGGGGGCAGGGGAGTGTCCCCAGAGGCGCGGTGTCCCGGTGTCCCAAAAGTCGCTCCGGGATGTCCAAAGGGGGGGAGGGGTGGGTGGGGAGGGGTGCGCTTCCTCGAGGAAGCCGCCGGAGCTTCCTGAGCGCCCGCCCTCCCCCACCCCTGACCGCCCCTCCCCCACCCGGCCCTGACCTCCCCGCCCTCCCCCACCCAAAAAATCCCATCAATTCAGACAAGGGGGGGAGGGGGCGTGGGAAAAAAAAGCTCCTGACCCCTCCCCACCCTCCCTTTTTACCCTCCCCCACCCCTGACCTCCCTGCCCCTCCCCACCCTTCTGCCCCTCCCCACCCCAATAAAATCCCATTCAGGGGGGTGAGGGGGCGGGGAAAAAAAACCCTCCTGACCCTGCCCCCATCCTTTTTCCCTCCCACTTTGACCTCGCCCTCCCACCTTTTCCCTCCCCCCCCCCAAAAATCCTCGGTGGGGGGGGTGGGGAAGGGTGGGGAACCGTGGGAATCCCGACGTCACCCCTCCCCACCCTTCCTTTCCCCCTCCCCCACCCCAAAATCCTCACGGGGTGGGGAGGGCGTGGAAAAATGGTCTGACCCCTCCCCCCCACTCCGCCGCCCTGACCCCTCCCACCCGCCAAAAAACACCGCATTGGAACCCAAAAAAAGGGGGTGGGGGAGGGGCGTGGGAAAATGGGGCTGGGTTGAGGCTGCCCCTCCCCCACTCACAAAAATCCCCCCCAAAAATCAGAAAAAATTCCCAAAAAAATCCCAAAAAAATCCCCAAAAATTCCCCAAAAAATCCCAAAAAAATCAGAAAAAATTCCCAAAAAATTCCCAAACAAATTCCCGAAAAAAAAATCCCTGAAAATCTCCAAAAAATCCAAAAAAAATCCGAAAAAATTCCAAAATAAAAAAAAATCCCCAAAAAATCCCCCAAAATTCCCAAAAAATCCCCCAAAAAATCTCCAAAAATTCCCAAAAATCCCCTCAAAAAAGGAAAAAATTCCTCAAAAAATCCCAAAAAAATTCCCGAAAAAAAATTCCCGGAAAATCTCAAAAAAATCCCCAAAAATCCGAAAAAATTCCCAAAAAATTCCCAAACAATCCCCCCAAAAATTCCACAAAAAAAATCCCAAAAAGCCTCCAAAAAATTCGAAAAAATTCCCAAAAAATTCCCCAAATTCCCCAAAACTTCCCAAAAAATCCCAAAAAAATACTCAAAAAATTAAAAAAAAAATCCCCAAAAAATCCCCAAAAATTCCCCAAAAATCCCAAAAAAATTCCCAAAAAATCCCGAAAAATTTCCCAGAAATCCTAAAAAAATCCTAAAAAAATCTTCAAAAATTCCCAAAAAATCCCTAAAAAAATCCCCAAAAATTCCCCAAAAAATCCGAAAAAGTTCCCCAAAAGTCCCCTAAAAATAAAAAAAAAAAAATCCCCAAAATCTTCCCAAAAAATTCCCAAAAAATCCCAAAAAATCCCCAAAAAATTCCCAAAAAATTCCCCAAAAAAATCCCAAAAACTTCCCAAAAACTTCCGAAAAAATTCCCAAAAAATCCCCATAAAAATCCCCAAAAATCCTTTAAAAATCCCCCAAAAAATCCCAAAAAATCTCCCTCGGGACTATGACATCATCATCAATCCGTGACGTCACCCCACCCCCACCCTTTTACACGATGACGTCACCACCGCTCCACGGCGTCTCCCCCAACATCCCCGGGGCCACAATCTGATGACGTCACCACCAAACCCTGACCTCACCCGTGCACGCAAAACCTCCGTGACGTCACAAACCGCGCGATGACGTCATAAATCAAAATTTAAACCCGCCAAAATCGCAACGCCGGAATTTAAGGGGGGGTCAAAACCGCCCTGGGGGAGGAAATGACGTCACCGCTATCGCGACAGCGGCGATAAAATCGCCCCTCCCGCCCTTTTCGCCGTTGCCATAGCGACGGTCCTCCAGCGCCGGCCTCCCCAAGATGGCGGCGCCCAGGGGCGGCCGCTCCGCCCCGCGCGCCCTTGGCGCCTCTATGGTCACCCGCGCCCCGCGCCGCCTCAACCAATAGAAACGCTCGGTAGGCGGCGCCATCATGACAATGAACCAATCACCGCGCGTAACGTCACGGAAAGGGCGGGGCTCCCACCGCCCCTGACCCCGGAAGGCGGGACGGGATTTCGACCGTGAGGCGGCGGCCAATCAGAAACGAGAGAGGGCGGGATTCAAGGCGGATCAACCAATAGAAACGCGCGGTTGGGAAGCGCCGACCAATGGGAGTGCAAGGGGCGTGGCCAGAACTCGGCGCTGCTGCGGCCGCCACCGCGTGAGTTCGGCGTGAGGGGACGGGGGGGGGGAGCGAATTTTGGGGCGAATTCGGGCGATTTTGGGGCTTTTCCGGGGCGATTTCGGCGTTTTTTGAGGGAAAAGGGGGTGGGTTTTGTTTTGGCGGGAAAGCCCCGGGGTGGGTTTGGCGGGAAAACGCTGCGGGATGGCGGGAAATTCCAGCGTGGGGGTGGGGGGGGGGGTTTGGGGTGAATTCATGCGATTTTGGGGTGTAAAAACTCCGTGTTTTTTTTTAATTTTCAGCCTCTCCCCCCCCTCATCATGGGAAACGTTTGGGCTGCTGGGTCCCCCCCTCCCCCTCCTTCGGCCCCTCCCCCTCTGCTCCCGGTGCCCCCCCCGGGTTTTGGGGGCCCCCCCCCCGTGAGCGGCTTGGGGGGGGGAGGGGGTGGGGGAGGGGCGCCCCTCCCCCCACGGGCGGCGGAAGCCGGGGGGGACCCCCTGCCCAACCCGGGGGCGTTCGAGGAGTGTCACAGGAGATGTAAAGGTGAGAGGGAGCCCCGAAAATGAGCTTAAAATGAGCCCAAAAATGAGCCCAAAAAGGGCCAAAATCAGCCCAAAAATCAGCCCTAAAAGCTCCAAAAATTGGCCTAAAAATGAGCCCAAAAAGGTCCAAAATCAGCCCAAAAATGAGCCCAAAACCCCTGAAAATGAGCCCAAAAATTCTGAAAATGAGCCCAAAAATCAGCCCAAAAAGGTCCAAAAATCGGCCTAAAAATGAGCCAAAAATGAGTCCAAAATGAGCCCCAAAAGGTCAAAAATGAGCCCAAAAATTACCCCAAAAATGAGCCCAAAAATCCTGAAAATGAGCCCAAAAATCAGCCCAAAAATGAGCTTAAAATGAGCCTAAAAAGGTCAAAAAATCAGCCCAAAAATGAGCCAAAAATCGGCCTCAAAATCAGCCCCAAAAGGTCCAAAATCAGCCCAAAAATCAGCCCAAAACCCCTGAAAATGAGCCCAAAAATCCCGAAAATGAGCCCAAAAATCAGCCCAAAAAGGTCCAAAAATCGACCTAAAAATGAGCCCAAAAAGGTCCAAAATCAGCCCAAAAATGAGTCCAAAAATGAGCCAAAAAATCAGCCCAAAAAGGTCCAAAATCAGCCCAAAAATGAGTCGAAAAATGAACTTAAAATGAGCCAAAAATCAGCCCTAAAATGACCCCAAAACCCCCGAAAATGAGCCCAAAAATCAGCCCAAAAATGAGCCCTAAAATCCCCAAAAACGAGCCCAAAAATCCTAAAAATGAGTCCTAAATCAGCTTAAAAATTGGCCTAAAAATGACCCCAAAAAGGTCCAAAATCAGCCCAAAAATGAGCCCAAAATCACCAAAAATGAGGCCTGAAAAAAGCCAAAAATTGGCCTAGAAATGACCCCAAAAAGGTCAAAAATTACCCTAAAAATGACCCCAAAAACCCTAAAAATTACCCCTAAAAAACCCTCAAATCACCCTAAAAATGACCCCGAAAAGGTCAAAACTCACCCCAAAAATGAACCCAAAATCACCACAAATAAACCCTAAAAAAAGCCTGAAAATCAGCCTAAAATGGTCCCAAAAACCCCAAAATTTACCCCAAAAATGAGCCCCAAAAAAGCCCAAAATCACCCTAAAAATGACCCCAAAAAGGTCAAAAATGACCCCAAAAATGAGCCCAAAAATGAGCCCAAAAATCCCCCTAAAAATGACCCCAAAAAACCCAATTTTCCCCCCTAAAATTCCCCAAATCCCCCCAAAATTCCCTAAAACCCCCCCAAAATCCCAATTTTCCCCCCAAATTCCCTGAAGTTCCCAGTTTTCCCCCAAAATTCCCAGTTTTCCCCCTGAAATTCCCGATTTTCCCCCCTAAAATCCCACAAAATCCCCAATTTTTCCCCCCAAAATTCCCCGTTTTTCTCCCAATCCCCCCCAAAATTCCCAAATTTCCCCCAAAATTCCCAAATTTCCCCCAAAATTCCCAGATTTCCCCCAAATTCCCGTTTTTTCCCAGAGCTGTTCCCAGTGCAGATGGAGGGGGTGAAGCTCACGGTGAATAAAGGGCTCAGCAACCACTTCCAGGTGAGGAATTTTTGGGGAATTTTTTGGGATATTTTGGGGAATTTTTGGGGATATTTTGGGGATTTTTTTGGGATTTTTGGGGATTTTTTGGCAAATTTTTTGGGAATTTTTTTGGGAATTTTTTGGGAATTTTTTGGTATATTTGGGGATTTTTTGGGGAATTTTTTGGGGATTTTTGGGGAAATTTTGGGGATTTTTTGGGGGATTTTTTGGGGATTTTGTGGGAATTTTTTGAGGATTTTTTTGGGGATTTTTTGGGGGGATTTTTTTGTGCATTTTTTGAATTTTTGAGGATTTTTTTGGATTTTTTGGGGATATTTGGGGGTATTTTTTTTGGGATTTTTTTTGTGATTTTTTGGGATTTTTTAGGAATTTTTTGAGAATTTTTTGCAATTTTTTTGGGATTTTTTGGGGATTTTTTGAGGATTTTCTGAGGATTTTTTGGGGATTTTTTTGGGATTTTTTGGGGATTTTTTGAGAATTTTTTGGGGATTTTTGGGGATTTTTTGAGGATTTTTTTTTGGGGGGGGGGATTTTTGGGGATTTTTTTGGGAAATTTTTTAAGGGTATTTTTGGGATTTTTTGGGGAATTATTTGGGGCTTTTTTGTTGTTGTCTTTTAAAGGGTTTTTTGGGATTTTTTTGGGGGGATTTTTTTGGGGATTTTTTTTGGGATTTTTTGGGGAATTTTTGGGGATTTTTGAGGATTTTTTGGGATTTTTTTGGAAATTTTTGGGGATTTTTTGCGGATTTTTTGGGTTTTTTTGGGAATTTTTTGGGATTTTTTTGAGGATTTTTTTGGGAACTTTTTGGGATTTTTTGAGGATTTTTTGGGGGGATTTTTTTGGGAATTTTTGAGGGTTTCTTGGGATTTTGGGGGATTTTTTTTATTTTTTTGGGGAATTTTTTGAGAATTTTTTGGGATTTTTTTGGAAATTTTTGGGGATTTTTTGGGGATTTTTTGGGAATTTTTTTCAGGATTTTTTTGAGGATTTTTTTGGGATTTTTGAGGATTTTTTGGGAATTTTTGGGAATTCCCTGACCCATTCCTGGTGAATTTTGAGCCATTTTTGACCTTTTTTGGGTCTTTTTTTTGGGTTTTTTCACCATTTTTGACCGGATTTTTTCGGGAAATTTTGGGAATTCCGGGAATTTTGGGAATTCTGGGAATTCCTTCACCTTTTCCCACCTTTCCAGGTGAATTTTTGGGTCATTTTGAGCCTTTTTGGGGGGCTTTTTAAACCATTTCTGACCAGATTTTTTGGGGGATTTTTTTGGGAATTCGGGGATTTTTTGGGGGAATTTCCAGAAATTTGGGAATTCTGGGAATTCCTTCACCTTTTCCCACTTTTCCAGGTGAATCACACGGTGGCCCTGAGCACCCTGGGAGAATCCAATTATCATTTTGGAGCCACCTACGTGGGAACCAAACACCTGAGCCCCACCGAGGTGAGAGCCCGGAATTCCGGGAATTTTGGGAATTTTTGGGGATATTTGGGAATTCTGGGGGGAGTTTTGGGAATTCTGGGGGGAATTTGGGAATTTTGGGGGGAAAATTGGGGATTTTGGGGGGTAAATTGGGGAAAATGGGGGAAATTTGGGATTTTTTGGGGGAAATTTGGGAATTCTGGGGGGATTTTTGGGAATTTTGGGGGGAAATTGGGAGAAAATGGGGAAAAATGGGGGAAATTTGGGAATTTTGGAGGGAATTTGGGAATTTTGGGGGGAATTTTGGGGAAGAAATGGGAAAAAATGGGAAAATTTGGGAAAAGCTGGAAAAGTTTGGGAATTTTGGGAATTTTTGGGTGTTGGAATTCTGGGAATTTTTGGGAATGGGAATTTCGGGGAATTTTTGGGAATTTTGGGGATGGGAATTTTGGGGATTTAAGGAATGGGAATTTTGGAGGGGATTTTGGGATTTGGAATTTGGGGAATTTTTGGGGAATTTTTGGGAATTTTGGGAATGGGAATTTTGGGAATTTGGGAGGTTTAAGGAATGGGAATTTTGGGAATTTTTGGGAATTTTTGGGAATTTTGGGAATGGGAATTTTGGGAATTTGGGAGATTTAAGGAATGGGAATTTTTGGGAATTTTGGGAATTTTTGGGATTTTGGCACTTGGAATTTTGGGAATTTTTGGGACTTAAGGAATGGGAATTTTGGGAATTTTTGGGATTTTGGCACTTGGAATTTTGGGAATTTTTGGGGATTTCGGGAATGGGAATTTTGGGAATTTTTGGGACCGGAAACCTCCCAAAATTCCCAAATTTTTTTTGGGAATTCCAGGCATTCCCAGTGCTGGTTGGGGACATGGATAACAGCGGGAGCCTCAATGCTCAGGTGGTTCACCAGGTGAGCTCCAGGATCCGCTCCAAGGTCGCCTTCCAGGTATGGAATTTTGGGAATTCAGGGATTTGAGGGAGTTTTGGAAACTTAGGGAATTTTTGGGGATTTTTTGGGAATTTTTTGGGGATTTTTGGGGAATTTTTTGGGGATTTTTTGGGATTTTTTGGGATTTCTGGGGGTTTTTTTGGGAATATTTTGGGGATTTTTTTGGGAATTCTGAGGGTTTTTTTGGGAATTTTTTGGGAGGAATTGTTTCGGGGATTTTTTGGGATTTGGGGGGTTTTTTTGGGTTTTTTTGGGAATTCTGAGGGGTTTTTTGGGAATATTTTGGGGATTTTTTGGGAATATTTTGGGGAATTTTTTGGGGATTTTTTTGGGATTTTTTGGGGTTTTTTTGGGAATTCTTGGGATTTTTTTGGGGGATTTTTGAGAAATTTTGGGATTTTTTGGGGAATTTTTTGGGAATATTTTTGGAATTTTTTGGGGAATTTCGGGATTTTCTTTGAGGGATTTTGGAATCTTTTTGGGGGGCATTTTGGGAAGTTTTTGGGAATTTTTTTGGGAATTCTGAGGAGTTTGTTTGGAAGTTTTTGGATTTTTTTGGGAATATTATTGGGATTTTTTTGGGAATTATTTTGGGAATTTTGGAGGATTTTTTAGGAATTTTGGGGTTTTTTTGGAATTTTTTCAGGAATATTTTGGGAATTTTGGGGGTTTTTCGGGAATTTTTGGGAATTTTGGGAGGATTTTTTTGGAATTTTTTGGGAGTTTTTTGGGAATTTTTTGGGAGTTTTCTTGGGAATTTTTTTGGAATTTTTTGGAATTTTGGGAGGATTTTTTGGGAGTTTTTTGGGATTTTTTTGGGAATTCTGGGACTATTTTTGGGAGACTTTTTGAGAATTCCTGGGTGTTTTTTCCCCCAAAATTTCATCGTTTCACCCCAAAAATCCGGGTTTTTTTCCCCAAAAAACCAGGAATTTTTCCCCAAAATTCAGGATTTCTTCCCAAAAGTGGGAATTTTTCCCAAAATCCCGGTTTTTCCCCCCAGACCCAGCAGTCCAAGTTCGTGAACTGGCAGGTGGACGGGGAATATCGGGGGGGAGATTTCACTGCGGCGCTGACCCTGGGCAACCCCGACATCCTCATGGGCTCAGGTGAGACCCAAAAACCCCCAAAATCACCCCAAAATCGACCCCAAAAATCCCCAAAATCCTCCCCAAAAATTAAGCAGAAATCCTAAAAAAATCCCCCAAAAAATGACTTCAAAGTTCCCAAAATAATTCCAAGAAAATGTCCTGAAAAATGACCCAAAAATGACCCAAAAATCCCCCCAAAAATGAGCCCAAAAAAACCCCAAAATCACCCCAAAATCATCCCCAAAAATTGCCCAGAATTCCCAAAAAAATCCTCCAAAAAATGACCCAAAAATCCCCTAAAAAATCCAACAAAAATCCCAAAAAAATTACCCCAAAACTGACCCCAAAATCCAAAAAAAAATTACCCCCAAAAGTGACCCCAAAAATCCCCAAAATCACCCCAAAAATTATTCAGAAATTCCAAAAAAATCCCAAAAAAATCCCCCCAAAAATGACCCCAAAATTCCTGAAAAAACCCCAAAAAAATCCCTTCAAAAATGACCCAAAAATGACCCAAAAATCCCCCCAAAAATGAGCCCAAAAAAACCCCAAAATCAGACCAAAAATAACCAAAGTGTCCAAAATGACCCAAAAAATCCCCCAAAAAACCGCAAAAATGACCCAAAAATTCCAAAAAAATCTTTAAAAAATTTACGCTCAAAAATACCTCGTCAAAATTCCGAAAAATCAAAAAATCCCCCAAAATGTCCGCAAAAACCGCGCCAAAATCACCCTCAAAAATCACCCCAGAATCGTCCGCAAAAATGACCCCAAAAAATCGCCTAAAAAACGACGCAAAATGACCCAAAATGACAAAAAAAATCATAAAAAATCCCCCCAAAATATGACCGCAAAATGCGAGCAAAAATGACCCCAAAATGACCCCGCAAACCCTGGGCAACCCCGACATCCTCATGGGCTCAGGTGAGACCCAAAAACCCCCAAAATCGACCCCAAAAATCCCCAAAATCCTCCCCAAAAATTAACCAGAAATTCCAAAAAAATCCCCCAAAAAAAGACCCCAAAAAATGACCCCAAAATCCCCTAAAAAATCCAACAGAAATCTCAAAAAAATTACCCCAAAAATGACCCCAAAATTAAAAAAAAAAATCCCTCCAAACGTGACCCCAAAAATCCCCAAAATCACCCCAAAAATTTTTCAGAAATTCCAAAAAAATCCCAAAAAATTCCCCCAAAAAATGACCCCAAAATTCCTGAAAAAACCCCAAAAAAATCCCCTCAAAAATGACCCAAAAATGACCCAAAAATCCCCCCAAAAATGAGCCAAAAATGAGCCCAAAAAACCACCAAAATCACCCCAAAATCGTCCCCAAAAATTGCCCAGAATTCCCAAAAAAAATTCCCAAAAAATGCCCCAAAAATGAACCCCAAAATCCCCCAAAAATCCCAAGAAAAATCCTTCAAAATGACCCAAAAATGACCCAAAAATCCCCCCAAAAAATGAGCCCAAAAAAACCCCAAAATCACCCCAAAAACCACCCCAAAATCGTCCCAAAAATGACCCAAAAAATCCCCCGAAAAAATGACCCAAAAATGACCCAAAAATGACAAAAAAATCCCAAAAAAATTCCTCCAAAAATGACCCCAAAAATGACCCCAAAACCCTGGGCAACCCAGACATCCTCATGGGCTCAGGTGAGACCCAAAAACCCCCAAAATCACCCCAAAATCGACCCCAAAAATCCCCAAAATCCTCCCCAAAAATTAACCAGAAATTCCAAAAAAATCCCCCAAAAAAAGACCCCAAAATTCCCTAAAAAATCCAACAGAAATCCCAAAAAAATTACCCCAAAAATGACCCCAAAATCAAAAAAAAAATCCCCCCAAAAATGACCCCAAAAATCCCCAAAATCACCCCAAAAATTATTCAGAAATTCCAAAAAAAATCCCAAAAAAATCCCCCAAAAATGACCCCAAAATTCCTGAAAAAACCCCAAAAAAATCCCTTCAAAAATGACCCAAAAATGACCCAAAAATCCCCCCAAAAAAATGAGCCCAAAAAAACCCCAAAATCACCCCAAAATCCTCCCCAAAAATTGCCCAGAATTCCCCAAAAAATTCCCAAAAAATGCCCCAAAAATGACCCCAAAATCCCCCAAAAATCCCAAAAAAATCCCTTCAAAAATGACCCAAAATGTCCCAAAAGCGACCCCAAAAATGACACCGAAAATCCCCAAAAAATCCCCCAAAAAATCTCCCTAAAAATAACCCTGAAATACCCAGAATCACCCCAAAAATTACCCCAAAATTCCCGAAAAAATCCCAAGAAATCCCCCCAAAAAATGAGCCCAAAAAAACCCCAAAATCACCCCAAAAATCACCCCAAAAACGTCCCAAAAATGACCCAAAAAATCCCCCCAAAAAACCCCAAAAATGACCCAAAAATGACAAAAAAATGACCCCAAAAAAATGATCCCAAAAATGATCCCAAAACCCTGGGCAACCCCGACA
>JAVTVJ010006442.1:0-12268 GCA_034509425.1 Eopsaltria australis
GTGTGACAGTGACAGTGTGACAGTGACAGTGTGACAGTGACAGTGACAGTGACACTGTCCCCATGTCCCCTGCAGTTCTGCTGAGGTTCAGGACAGAGACGGGCCGGGACCCGTGTCCCCGCAGTGACACCGAGGATTCCCAGCGCCTGCAGCTCTGGGTGTCCCCGTGTGACAATGACAGTGACAGTGACAGTGACAGTGTGACAGTGACAGTGACACTGTCCCCTGTTCCCTGCAGTTCTGCTGAGGTTCAGGACAGAGACGGGCCGTGACCCGTGTCCCCGCAGTGACACCGAGGACTCACAGCACCTGCAGCTCTGGGTGTCCTTGTGTGACAGTGACAGTGTGACAGTGACACTGTGACAGTGACAATGACACTGTCCCCTGTCCCCTGCAGTTCTGCTGAGGTTCAGGACAGAGACGGGCCGTGACCCGTGTCCCCGCAGTGTCACCGAGGATTCCCAGCGCCTGCAGCTCTGGGTGTCCCTGTGTGACAGTGACAGTGACAGTGTGACAGTGACAGTGTGACTGTGACAATGACAGTGACAATGTCCCTTGTCCCCAGTGCTGCTGAGGTTCAGGACAGAGACGGGCCGTGACCCGTGTCCCCGCAGTGACACCGAGGATTCCCAGCGCCTGCAGCTCTGGGTGTCCCAGTGTGACAGTGACAGTGTGACAGTGACAGTGACAGTGACAGTGTGACAGTGACAATGACAATGACACTGTCCCTTGTCCCCAGTTCTGTTGAGGTTCAGGACAGAGACGGGCCGTGACCCGTGTCCCCGCAGTGTCACCGAGGATTCCCAGCGCCTGCTCCGGATCCGCCGGGAGGTGCTGGAGGCGCTGGGGGTGGGGCCGCAGCTGCTGCCCGAGCACTTCCACAGGTGAGGGGACACCCGGGGGACAGCGTGGCATTGTCACCGTGTCCCCAAGGCCACCCGGGCTGCTGGAGGCCTGGCAGGGCCAGCCCAGAGCCTTAGGGACATCCAGGGTGGGTCTGTCCCCTTCCTTGGGGACGTCCTGGGGGGGTTTTGGGTCCCTTCCTGGGGCCTTGGGGACATCCAGGGTGCGTCTGGGTCCCTCCTTGGGGACATCCTGGGACCCTGGGGACATCCAGGGTGGGTCTGTGTCCCTGTGTCCCACCCCAGGGACATCCAGGGTGGGTCTGGGTCCCTCCTTGGGGACATCCTGGGGCCTTGGGGACATCCAGGGTGGGTCTGGGTCCCTCCTTGGGGACATCCAGAGGCCTTGGGGACATCCAGGGTGGGTCTGTGTCCCTCCTTGGGGACATCCTGGGGACATCCAGGGTGGATCTGTGCCCCTCCCCAGGACCTTGGGGACATCCAGGGTGGGTCTGTGTCCCTCCTTGGGGACATCCTGGGGCCGTGGGGACATCCAGGGTCGGTCTGGGTCCCTCCTTGGGGACATCTTGGGGCCTTGGGGACATCCAGGGTGGGTCTGGGTCCCTCCCCAGGACCTTGGGGACATCCAGGGTGGGTCTGGGTCCCTCCTTGGGGACATCCTGGGGACATCCAGGGTGGATCTGTGTCCCTCCCCAGGACCTTGGGGACATCCAGGGTGGGTCTGGGTCCCTCCTTGGGGACATCTTGGGGCCTTGGGGACATCCAGGATGAGTCTGGGTCCCTTCCTGGGGACATCCTGGGACCCTGGGGACATCCAGGGTGGGTCTGGGTCCCTGTGTCCCACCCCAGGGACATCCAGGGTGGATCTGTGTCCCTCCTTGGGGACATCCTGGGACCCTGGGGACATCCAGGATGAGTCTGGGTCCCTCCTTGGGGACATCCTGGGGCCTTGGGGACATCCAGGGTGGGTCTGGGTCCCTCCTTGGGGACATCTTGGGGCCTTGGGGACATCCAGGGTGGGTCTGTGTCCTTCCCCAGGACCTTGGGGACATCCAGGGGCGATTTTTTGGGGCAAAATCTCAGGGTTTTAAGAAGCTTTTTTGGGGTGAAACCTCGGGATTTTCCAAAGCCTTTTTGGGGATGAACCTTTGGGGTTGGTTCTTAGGCCACCCAGCCCCCATTTTTTGGGGTGAAACCTTGGGGTTTTATATCAGTCCTTATGGGGATGAACCTTTGGGGTTTTTAGGCCACCCAGCCCCCATTTTTTGGGGTGAAACCCCCCCGTTTTGGGATTTTCCTGTTCACTCTCCCCCCTTTTCCCCCTCCCCAGTTTCTGCTTCTCGGAGATGGCCCCGGTGTGCGCCGTGGTCGGGGGGGTGCTGGGCCAGGAGGTGGTCAAGGTACGGATTTGGGGCGATTTTGGGGGGTCTGGGGGGGGTCCCCAAATCCCCTGTGACCCCCCCTGTGACCCCCCCCGTGTCCCCCCCCAGGCCCTGTCCCAGCGGGACCCCCCCCACAACAACTTCTTCTTCTTCGACGGCGTCCGGGGCCAGGGGATGGTGGAGTGCCTGGGACCCCCCAAAATGGGCTCCTGAACCCCCCCAGGGACCCCCAAAATCTGGGATGGGACTTTGGGGGTCCTTACCCCCAAGACCCCCCCAAATCCAGGATAGTGGAGTGCCTGGACCCCCAAAAAATGGGCTCCTGAACCCCCCAGACCCCCAAAATCCAGGGATGGTGGAGTGCCTGGACCCCCCAAAATGGGCTCCTGAACCCCAGGGAACCCCCCAGGATCCCCCCCAGGGACCCAAAAAAAAAATGGGATCCTAACCCCCCAGGGGACCCCCCAAAATGGGCTCCTTAACCCCCAGGGACCCCCAAAATGGGCTCCTGAACCCCCCAGGACCCCCAAATCTGGGATGGGACTTCGGGGTCCTGAACCCCCCCAGGGACCCCCAAATCGGCTCCTGAGCCCCCCAGGGACCCCCCAAGATCGGTTCCTGAACCCCCCAGACCCCCAAATGGGCTCCTGAACCCCCCCAGGGACCCCCCAAAATAGCTCCTGAACCCCCCAGGGACCGCCCCAAAATCCAGGATCTTGGAGTGCCTGGGACCCCCCAAAATGGGCTCCTGAACCCCCAGGGACCCCCCAAACCAGGATGGTGGAAGTGTTGGGACCCCCCAAAATGGGCTCCTGAAGCCCCCCAGGGACCCCCAAAATGGGCTCCTGAACCCCCCAGGGACCCCAAATTCAGCTCCTGAACCCCAGGGACCCCCAAGATCGGTTCCTGAACCCCCCAGGGACCCCCCTAAAATCAGCTCGGAACCCCCCAGGACCCCCCAAATCTGGGAGGGATTTGGGGTCCCCCGGGACCCCCAAAATAGTCTGAGTGCCCCCAGGGACCCCCAAAATGGATGGTGGAGCCCTGGGACCCCCCCAATGGGCTCCTGAACCCCCAGGGACCCCCAAAATGGGCTCTGAACCCCCCCTGGGACCCCCCAAAATGGGCTCCTGACCCCCCAGGGACCCCCCAAAATGGGGGACCCCCAGGGACCCCCAAAATCCAGGATGGTGGAGTGCCTGGGACCCCCAAAATGGGCTCCTGAAACCCCCAGGGACCCCCCAAAATGGGCTCCTGAACCCCCAGGGACCCCCCAAAATGGGCTCTGAACCCCCCGGGACCCCCAAATCAGGGTGGGGTGCCTGGGACCCCCCAAAATGGGCTCCTGAACCCCCAGGGGACCCCCCAAAATGGGCTCCTGAACCCCCCAGGGACCCCCCAAAATCGGCTCCTGAGCCCCCCCAGGGACCCCCCAAATCCGGGATGGGGTTTGGGGGTCCTGAACCCCTCGGGAAGGGGGTTTGGGGTGCCTGGGACCCCCCAAAATGGGCTCCTGAACCCCCCAGGGACCCCCCAAATCTGGGATGGGGTTTGGGGGTCCCGAGCCCCTCGGGGAGGGGTTTTGGGGGAGGGGCTTTGGGGTCAATAAAGGCTTTTCTAGAAAAACGTGGCTGATTTTGGGGTTGGAATTGGGGCTGGGGGAGGCAGGGAGGGAAGGGGGGGGGGTCCCCAAAACTGTGGGGTCCCAAATCCTATAAATAACCGTAAATCCTATAGATAACCCCCAAATCCTGTCAATAACCCCCCCAAATCCTATAAATAACCCCCAAATCCTATAGACCCCCCCATATCCTATAGATAACCCCCCCAAATCCTGTAAATAACCCCCCCAAATCCTATAAATAACCCCCAAACCCCACAGATCCCAAAATCCCCTAAAACTGCCCCAAATCCCATAAATCCCTAAATCCCCTAAAACTGCCCAAACCCCATAAATCCCTAAATCCCCTAAAACTCCTGAAAACCCCAAAAACCCCTAAATCCCCTAAAACTGCCCCAAATCCCATAAACCCCTAAATCCCCTAAAACTGCCCCAAATCCCATAAATCCCTAAATCCCCTAAATCTACCCCAAATCCCATAAATCCCTAAATCCCCTAAAACTGCCCCAAATCTCATAAATCCCTAAATCCCCTAAAACTCCTGAAAATCCCAAAATCCCCTAAATCTGCCCCACATCCCATAAATTCCTAAATCCCCTAAAACTGCCCCAAACCCCAGAGATCCCAAAATCCCCTAAAACTGCCCCAAACCCTGCAAATCCCTAAATCCCCTAAAACTGCTCCAAACCCCGCAGATCCCAAAATGCCCTAAAACTGCCCCAAATCCCCTAAAACTGCCCCAAATCCCAAAAATCTCCAAGTCCCCTAAAACTGCCCCAAATCCCATAAATCCCTAAATCCTCTAAATCTGCCCCAAACCCCAAATCCCCTAAATCCCCTAAAACTGCCCCAAATCCCATAAATCCCTAAATCCCCTAAAACTCCTGAAAACCCCAAAAATCCCAAAATTCCCTAAATCTGCCCCAAATCCCATAAATTCCTAAATCCTCTAAAACACCTGAAAACCCCACAGATCCCAAAATCCCCTAAAACTGCCCCAAATCCCATAAATCCCTAAATCCCCTAAAACTGCCCCAAATCCCATAAATCCCTAAATCCCCTAAAACTTCCTAAAAACCCCACAGATCCCTAAATCCCCTAAATCTGCCCCAAATCCCAAAAATCCCCAAATCCCCTAAAACTGCCCCAAATCCCATAAATCCCTAAATCCCCTAAAACTCCTGAAACCAAAACCCTAAATCCCCTAAAACTGCCCCAAATCCCATAAACGCCCTAAATCCTAAACTGCCTCAAATCCCATAAACCAACCCCAATGCCCCAAATCCCAAAAATCCCCAAATCCCCTAAAACTGCCCCAGATCCCCTAGGCCCAATCCAGAAATCCCTAATCCCTAAAACTGCTCCAAAACCCCACAGATCTCTAAATGCTAAACTGCCCAAATCCCAAATCCCAAATCCCTAAACTGCCCAAATCCATAAATTCCTAATCCCTAAAACTGCCCAAAAATCCCAAATAAATCCCCTAAAAACCTAAAAACCCTAAAAGCCCAAATCAATCCCCTAAACTGCCCCAAATCCCATAAATCCTAAATCCCCTAAAACTGCCCCAAATCCCAAAATCCCCTAAAACTGCCCCAAATCCCATAAATCCCTAAATCCCCTAAAACTCCCCAAACCCCAAGATCCCAAATCCCCTAAAACTGCCCCAAATCCCCCCAAATCCATCCCCCTAAAAAATCTAAAACTGCCCCAAACCCCAAAAATCCCTAAATCCCCTAAAACTGCCCCAAACCCCAAAATCCCTAAATAAATCCCCTAAAACTGCCCCAGATCCCATAAATCCCAAAATCCCCTAAAACTGCCCCAAACCCCAAAATCCCCTAAAACCTCCCCCAAACCCCACAAATCCCCCACTCAATTCCTCCTCTCATTAAATCGTTTTTATTGCAAACAAAAGTACAAAAAACGGCACCGAGCGTGTGGGACCCACCCCCCCCCCAAAAAAATCCTATACAGACCCCAAAAATGTACAGAACCCCCCCAAAAATCCTATACAGACCCCAAAAATGTACAGAACCCCCCCAAAAATCCTATACAGACCCCAAAAAATGTACATTTCCCCTATGTACACCCTATATACAATGTACAGCCCATATACAGCATGTACAGCCCCATTTTTTTGGGGGGGGGTTTATTTTTGGGGGGCTGCCCCTCCCCCCCCCCTCCAGCACCATCTGGGGGGGGTCCCCCCTAAATCCCCCTCCCCCACCCCATAATTTACAGCCCCCCCCAAAAACCCAAAAAAAACCCAAATCCGCCCATTTACAGCCCATGTACAATATATACATTTTTTTTTTGGGGGGGGGGGATTTTGGGGGTCCCCACACCCCCCTGGGGGGGGAAATTTGGGGGTGCCCCCCACCTGGAAAATTTGGGGGGTGGTCCTGACCCCCCCCAGCACCATTTTGGGGGGGGGTCCCCCTTTATTTCCCCCCCCTAAAAACCCCAAATTTACACCTCCCCCCCCCCCAAAATTTACAGCATTTACAACCCCCTTTTTTTTTTAGGGGGGGGGGTCCCCTTTCCTGTCACATTTTTTGGGGGGGTCCACCCCAATTTTGGGGGCCCCCCCTCCCCAATTTAAGACCCCTCCCCAAAAATCTCCCCCTCCCCCCAATAAATAAATTACACAAATAAATAAAATTGGGGGGGGAGGGGAAGGGGCGCAACCAACCCCAAAATGGGGGGGGTTTGTTCCTTCTGTTCGCTTTGGGGGGGGGTCACCCCCCCCTCTGCTGTCCCTGGGGGTGTTCCTGGGTGTGTCCAGGTGTTCTCCAGGTGTTTTCCAGGTGTTTTCCAGGTGTTCTCCAGGGTCAGTTCCCCCCTCTGGCCGCCAGGGGCGCTGCAGGCGCTGCCCCGAGCCAGGGCGCCACCCAGCGGAAGAGCGGCCCCCAGAACAGCCCCCGGCCGCGGCGCTGCGGGACGAGCGTTCATTAGCGCGGTAATTAACGGGTAATTAGCGCCGTTAATCAGCGCAACCCCCCAATTACAGCACCGCCCCACCCCCCGAAACCCAGCCCTGGGGGCAGGAGGTGAAAGGATGGGGGAAAAAGGGATTTTGGGGGGTATCCCACCCAAAAATGACTCCAAAAAGGGGTGTTCTGAGTAACTTCTGGGGTTTTTCCCAAAATTTTGGGGTGTTTCCCTTAATTTTGGGGTTCCACCCAGAATTCCAGCCTCTCCCACCCCCCTAAATCCAGCCCTGGGAGCAGGAGGTGAAAGGATGGGGGGAAAAGAGGGGTTTTGGGGGGGTATCCCACCCAAAAAACAGCATCAAAAAGGGGTGTCCTGAGTAATTTTTGGGGTTTTTCCCAAAATTTTGGGGTGTTTCCCTTAATTTTGGGGTTCCACCCAGAATTCCAGCCTCTCCCACCCCCCTAAAATCCAGCCCTGGGAGCAGGAGGTGAAAGGATGGGGAAAAATGGGATTTTGGGGGGTATTCCACCCAAAAAACAGCTCCAAAAAGGGGTGTTCTAACTCGTTTTTGGGGCTCTTCCCAAAATTTTGGGGGTCTCCGATAAATTTTGGGGTTCCACCCAGAATTCCAGCCTCTCCCACCCCCCTAAATCCAGCCCTGGGAGCAGGAGGTGAAAGGATGGGGAAAAAGAAGGATTTTGGGGGGTATTCCACCCAAAAAACAGCTCCAAAAAGGGGTGTTCTGATTAATTTTGGGGCTCTTCCCAAAATTTTGGGGGTCTCCGATAAATTTCGGGGTTCCACACAGAATTCCAGCCTCTCCCACCTCCCTAAAATCCAGCCCTGGGAGCAGGAGGTGAAAGGATGGGGAAAAATGGGATTTTGGGGGGTATTCCACCCAAAAAACAGCTCCAAAAAGGGGTGTTCTGAGTAATTTTTGGGGTTTTTCCCAAAATTTTGGGGTGTTTCCCTTAATTTTGGGGTTCAACCCAGAATTCCAGCCTCTCTCACCCCCCCAAATCCAGCCCTGGGAGCAGGAGGTGAAAGGATGGGGAAAAACTGGGATTTTGGGGGGTATTCCACCCAAAAAACAGCTCCAAAAAGGGGTGTTCTGACTCGTTTTTGGGGCTCTTCCCAAAATTTTTGGGCTGTTTCCCTTAATTTTGGGGTTCACCCGAAAATTCCAGCCTCTCCCACCCCCCCAAATCCAGCCCTGGGAGCAGGAGGTGAAAGGATGGGGAAAAAAGGAATTTTGGTGGGTATTCCACCCAAAAAACAGCTCCAAAAAGGGGTGTTCTGACTCGTTTTTGGGGCTCTTCCCAAAATTTTGGGGGTCTCCGATAAATTTTGGGGTTCTGCCCGAAATTCCAGCCTCTCCCAGCCCCCCAAAATCCAGCCCTGGGAGCAGGAGGTGAAAGGATGGGGAAAAAGAGGGATTTTGGGGGATATCTCCTAATAAAAGTTGTGCCCACACGAAATTTTTGGGTGTTCCTACTGAATTTTGAGGGGTTTTTCCTTCATTTTTGGGGGTCTTCTCTAAGTTTTTGGGTGTTCCTACTAAATTTTGGGGGGTTTTCCTTAAATTCCAGCTCCTCCCACCCTCCAAAATTCAACCCTGTTGGATTTGGAGTTGAAAGGATGGAGCTGGGATTGGGGAAAAAGGGGAATTTTGGGGGTGTTTCCCCTAAAAAATGTCCCAAGAGGGGAGTTCCCGTTAAATTTTGGGGTGTTCCCATTAAATTTTGGGGTCCCACCCAAAATTCCAGCTCCTCCCACCCCCCCAAAATTCAGCCCTGTTGGATTTGGAATCAGAGGGATGGGGAAAAAAAAGGGATTTGGGGGGATATCCCTCCCTAAAGTTGTTTTGGGGGTGTGCCCCACCCAATTTTAGGGTGTTCCCACCTAAATTTGGGGTGTTCCTGTTAAGTTTTGGGGTGTTCCCGTTAAATTTTGGGGTCCCACCCAAAATTCCAGCTCCTCCCACCCTCCCAAATCCAGCCCTGGAGTTGAAAGGATGGAGCTGGAATTGGGGAAAAGGGGAATTTTGGGGGTGTTTCCCCTAAAAAATATCCCAAGGGGGGAGTTCCCATTAAATTTTGGGGTGTTCCCGTTAAATTTTTGGGTGTTCCCATTAAATTTTGGGGTGTTCCCCTAAATTTTGGGGTGTTCCCATTAAATTTTGGGGTGTTCCCGTTAAATTTTGGGGTGTTCCCATTAAATTTTGGGGTGTTCCCCTAAATTTTGGGGTGTTCCCATTAAATTTTGGGATGTTCCCGTTAAATTTTGGAGTGTTCCCGTTAAATTTTTGGGTGTTCCCATTAAATTTTGGAGTGTTCCCATTAAATTTTGGGGTGTTCCCGTTACATTTTGGGATGTTCCCATTAAATTTTGGGGTGTTCCCATTAAATTTTGGGATGTTCCCATTAAATTTTAGGGTGTTCCCGTTAAATTTTGGGGTGTTCCCCTAAATTTTGGGGTGTTCCCCTAAATTTTGGGATGTTCCCATTAAATTTTGGGGTGTTCCCCTAAATTTTGGGATGTTCCCGTTAAATTTTGGGGTGTTCCCATTAAATTTTGGGGTGTTCCCGTTAAATTTTGGAGTGTTCCCGTTAAATTTTGGGATGTTCCCATTAAATTTTGGAGTGCTCCCGTTAAATTTTGGGGTGTTCCCATTAAATTTTGGGGTGTTCCCGTTAAATTTTGGGGTGTTCCCATTAAATTTTGGAGTGTTCCCGTTAAATTTTGGAGTGTTCCCGTTAAATTTTGGGGTGTTCCCATTAAATTTTGGGATGTTCCCGTTAAATTTTGGGGTGTTCCCGTTAAATTTTGGGATGTTCCCGTTAAATTTTGGGGTGTTCCCGTTAAATTTTGGGGTGTTCCCGTTAAATTTTGGGATGTTCCCGTTAAATTTTGGGGTGTTCCCGTTAAATTTTGGGGTGTTCCCGTTAAATTTTGGAGTGTTCCCATTAAATTTTGGGATGTTCCCCTAAATTTTTGGATGTTCCCATTAAATTTTGGGATGTTCCCATTAAATTTTGGGATGTTCCCGTTAAATTTTGGGGTGTTGCCCTAAATTTTGGGATGTTCCCATTAAATTTTGGGGTGTTCCCATTAAATTTTGGGGTGTTCCCATTAAATTTTGGGGTGTTCCCGTTAAATTTTTGGGTGTTCCCATTAAATTTTTGGATGTTCCCATTAAATTTTGGGATGTTCCCATTAAATTTTGGGATGTTCCCGTTAAATTTTGGGATGTTCCCATTAAATTTTGGGGTATTCCCATTAAATTTTGGGGTGTTCCTGTTAAATTTTGGGATGTTCCCGTTAAATTTTGGGATGTTCCCATTAAATTTTGGGGTATTCCCATTAAATTTTGGGATGTTCCCCTAAATTTTTGGATGTTCCCATTAAATTTTGGGATGTTCCCATTAAATTTTGGGGTGTTCCCGTTAAATTTTGGGATGTTCCCATTAAATTTTGGGGTGTTCCCGTTAAATTTTGGGGTGCTCCCGTTAAATTTTGGGATGTTCCCCTAAATTTTGGGGTGTTCCCATTAAATTTTGGGATGTTCCCATTAAATTTTGGGATGTTCCCATTAAATTTTGGAGTGTTCCCATTAAATTTTGGGGTGTTCCCCTAAATTTTGGGGTCCCACCCAAAATTCCAGCTCCTCCCACCCCAAAAAATTGAGCAGAATTTGGAGAAATGGGGGGAAAAAGGGATTTTGGGGTGACCCCCCCAATTTAGGGGAGACCCCCCCCAATTTAGGGGTGACCCCACTCAATTTTGGGATTTTCCTGCTAATTTTGAGGGATCCCAACCCAAAATAAGGGAGAAAACTCCAGGAGTGACGCCAGGAATGGGAGGGGGGGGAAGGATTTTGGGGTGTCCCACCCAAATTTTGGGATAATCCCCCTCAAATTTTGGGATAATCCCCCTCAAATTTTGGGATAATCCCCCCAAATTTTGGGATAAACCCCCCGAATTTTGGGATAAACCCCCCAAATTTTGGGATAACTCCCCCAAATTTTGGGATAATCCCCCCACATTTTGGGATAACTCCCCCTCAAATTTTGGGATAATCCCCCTCAAATTTTGGGATAAACTCCCAGGGAGCCGAGAATGACACCAGGAATGGGCTGGGAAGGGGGGAATTCTGAGAAGCCCCCCAAAATTTCACAATTCCCACCCAAATTTCGGGATAACTCCCCCCATATTTTGGGATAACTCCTCCCAAATTTTGGGATAACTCTGCCTAAATTTTGGGATAAATCTATCAGGGAGGCAGGAATGACACCAGGAATGGGATATTTTGGGAACTCCCCGCCCCCTCCCCGAATTCCACAATTCCCACCCAAATTTTGGGATAACTCCCCCCCAAATTTTGGGATAATTCCCCCAAGGAGCCGGGAATGACACCAGGAATGGCATTTTTTTTGGAAATTCCCCCCAAATTTTGGGATAACTCCCCCAAACTTTTGGAAAACTCCTCCGGGGAGCCAGGAATGACACCAGGAATGGGAATTTTTTGGGAACTCCCCGTCCCCTCCCCAAATTCCACAATTCCCCCCCATATTTCGAGGTGCCCCCCCCAAATTCCCCAATTCCCCCCCATATTTTGGGGTGTCCCCTCCCCAATGTCGGGGGGTCCCCTCCCCAATTTCGGGGTTCCCTCCCCAGTTTCGGGGTTCCCTCCCCAATTTCGGGGTCCCCCTATATTTGGGGTGTCCCCCGTATTTCGAGGTGTCCCCCCCATATTTCGGGGTGTCCCCCCATATTTTGGGGTGTCCCCCCTATATTTGGGGGTGTCCCCCCTAAATTCCCCAATTCCCCTCCATATTTCAGGGTGTCCCCTCCCCAATTTCGGAGTCCCCTTATATTTGGGGTGCCCCCATATTTCAGGGTGTCCCCCCCATATTTCAGGGTGTCCCCCCTAAATTCCCCAATTCCCCCCTATATTTCAGGGTGTCCCCTCCCCAATTTCGGAGTCCTCTTATATTTGGGGTGCCCCCATATTTCAGGGTGTCCCCCCCATATTTCAGGGTGTCCCCCTCCATATTTCAGGGTGTCCCCCCCATATTTCGGGGTTCCCTCCCCAGTTTCGGGGTCCCCTCCCCAATTTCGGAGTCCCCCTATATTTGGGGTGCCCCCCATATTTCAGGGTGTCCCCCCCATATTTCGGGGTGTCCCCCCATATTTCAGGGTGTCCCCCCCATATTTCAGGGTGTCCCCTCCCCAGTTTTGGGGTCCCCTCCCCAGTTTTGGTGTCCCCTCCCCAGTTTCGGGGTCCCCTCCCCAATTTCTGGGTGTCCCCTCCCCAGTTTCGAGGTCCCCTCCCCAGTTTCGGGGTCCCCCCTCACCTGGCGCTCGTAGCTGTTCTGGAAGGCGTCTCCCAGGAGCCTCAACCGCGCCCCCAAAATCTGCTCGGGGCCGGGGGGGGCTGGGGGGGGGGCGGCTCCGGGCAGGTG
>JAVTVJ010006443.1:0-20413 GCA_034509425.1 Eopsaltria australis
TCCTTTTTCCTCTTTCCCCTCCTTTTTCCTCTTTTTTCCCCCTCCTTTTTCGCTCTTTCCCCCTCCTTTTTCCCTTTCCCCCCTCTCCTTTTTCTCCTCTTTTCACCCCCATCCTTTTTCCTCTTTCCCCCTCCTTTTCCTCTTTTCCCCCCTCCTTTTTCCTCTTTTCCCCCCTCCTTTTTCCTCTTTTCCCCCCTCCTTTTTCCTTTTTCCCCTCCTTTTTCCTCTTTCCCCCCTTTCCTCTTTTTCCCCCTCCTGTTTTTCTCCCCTCTTTTTCCCCTTCTTTTTCCTCTTTTTCCCCCTCCTCTTTTTCCCCTCCTTTTTCCTCTTTTTCCCCTCCTTTTTCCTCTTTTTCCCCCCTCCTCTTTCCCCTTTTTTTAATCAATGGAAACATCCCTGAGCTGCAGAACTCTGCTGGAATCCAGGGAATGACACCGAGCGCCTTCACATTCCTGATTTTCTGGAAGTTGTGGGAATGGGATTTCCCTGTGTGTAACCAACCTCGTTGCTTTTCCAGGGATACAGAATATTATGATTATGGACACGGGGAGGCACAGGAAACCTATGAAGCTTATGGTATGTCTGGGAATTCTGGGATAGGGAAGGGGTTGGGAATTATTTGGGGTCAATTTTCCAAAGTCTGGGCAAAAAAAAAAAAAAAAACTGAGGAGAACCTTGAGTGGTTTTATCTGAAAAACCTCAGTGTGGGTTTAGATTCTGATCAGACTAAATTGTCTCAAAGGTGAGGTTTTTTTTTTAAAGAAATCCATTTTTTAGCTGTGGAAATGAAGACGTTTCCTTGTAGTTTTAGACTGTTTTGGGAGGCCTGGATTTCCACCCACAGCCCTGGTGCTGCAGTCTGGTTTTCATGGGCTGGGTTTGGTGTGGTTCCATCTGCTCCTCTTATCCTCAGAAACCCTGATCCTGACTCTGGGCTGTAGATCTGCTCCAAAATTGGATTTAAATGTCATGAGGAGGCCTCTCCTTGCCTGTGCGGAGCCACTTGGGCTCAGCAGGCAAAGCTTAGCTAATCCTGATTATGTCAAACTCCCAACTTAGGCTGGGCTGAGCCAAAATTCTATGGTTTAACCCCAAAGGGCAGCCAAGCCCCACTCTCACTCCTCACTCATGGGATGGGGAGAGAATTGGAAGGGTGAAAGTGAGGGAATTCATGGGTTGGGGTAGAATTCAGTGGGAAAAGCAAAGTAAAACAAGGAATTAACAAACACCATCACTCCAAATACCTCCTCTGCTTCCTGCTTCCCATTTATTTTTGAAGCCAGTTCCCATATCCAGGCTTGGAATGTGGCAATGAGAAGGAATCATTGTCCTCTGTCCCCAAACCAGCCTGGGCTGCCTGGGGCTGGGCCAGAGTTCATTTTCCTCCCAGGGGCTGCTCTGGGATTCAGTCTGGATGATCCAGAGGAGTTTTGTTGTTGCTGGACAGGGCTTGGACACAGCCAAGGCCTCTCCTGCTCCTCACACAGGGAAATTGGGAAGGGTCCCCAAGGAATTTTCGAATTCCCGGAGCTCTCCAGCGAGGCTGGAGTTCCGTGTGGGTGGAAGCAGTGCCTTTCTCAGCTGAGTGAGTGCAGGCAGTGCATTCCTGACCAGCTGGAGGAGCTTCCTGGGATCACTGGGAGCTGGGAATTCTCATCCTGGCAGAATTAGGGAAGCAGAGCTGATGGCTCCTGCTCACCCTGCTCTGGGTATGAGTTCAAATCCAGGAATCTCAGGGCATTCCCTGCTCCAGGTTTAAATCCAAATCCAGGAGCATTGGGGCATTCCCTGCTCCAGTTTATATCCAAATCCAGGAATCTCAGGGCATTCCCTACTCCAAGTTTAAATCCAAATCCAGGAGCGTCAAGGAGTTCCCTCCTCCAAGTTTAAATCCAAATCCAGGAGCATTGGGGCTTCCCTGCTCCAGGTTTAAATCCAGATCCAGGAATCTCAGGGCATTCCCTGCTCCAAGTTTGAGTCCAAATCCAGGAATCTCAGGGCATTCCCTGCTCCAGATTTGAGTTCAAATCCAGGAATCTCAGGCATTCCCTGCTCCAGGTTTAAATCCAAATCCAGGAGCATCAAGGAGTTCCCTACTCCAAGTTCGAGTTCAAATCCAGGAGCATTGGGGCTTCCCTGCTCCAGTTTAAACCCAAATCCAGGAGCCTCAGGGCATTCCCTGCTCCAGTTTAAACCCAAATCCAGGGATATTTTCCCGACAGCTGCTCCCAGAGCTGCTGGCTCTTCCCTGGATTTGCTGTGCCCATGTCACTCCCGGGACACAAAGAGCCTTTTGTGCCTCCTGCTCCCTCCTGGGACCCCTGGCACGGAGCTGCCCCAGCTGATCTCTGTTCATCCACAGCAATTCCCTTTGCTCTCTGCTTCCCTGAAAACAGAACTGGGGGGATAAATCACCCAGCTGGGCTGGAGACGTTGGAAAAGGTGGGAATGGGGTGGGAGGAGCGGATTTGGTGTGTTGGGATGTTGGGTTTCAGAGCTGGCAGCTCACAGGGGTGGGTGTTGCAAAAAAACTCCGCTTTTTTCATGGAATCCTGGGATGGTTTGGGGTGAAAGGGACCTTGAAGTTCATCCCCTGCCATGGAGCTGCTTTGGGAATCACTTTTGATGGATCACAGGCTGTTTTTGGGGATCATGAGCTGTTTTGGGGGTCACTTTTGATGGATCAGGAGCTGTTTTGAAGGATGAGGAGCTGTTTTGGGGATCACAAGCTGGATTTGGGGGATCACTTTTGGTGGATCATTTTTGGGGAATCACAAGCTGGATTTTAGGGGATCATGAGCTCTTTTGGGAGAGCTGTTTTGATGGATCATTTTTGGGGGATCACCAGCTGTTCTGAGGGAGATACTTTGGGGGTTTGTTTTGGTGGAGTTGTTTTGGGAGATCAGGAGCTCTTTGGAGGATCACAAGCTGGAGTTTAGAGGATCACAGGCAATTTTGGGGGATGACTTTTGGGGGATCACAAGCTGGATTTTGGAGGATCATGAGGTCTTTGGGGGATCACAAGCAGCTTTGATGGAGCTGTTTTGGGAGATCAGGAGCTCTTTTAGGGAATTACAGGCTGGATTTTGGAGGATCACAAGCTGGATTTTGGAGGATCCCAAGCTCTTTTGGGGGGTCACTTTTGAGGGATCATAAGCTGTTTTGGTGGAGCTGTGTTGGGAGATCAGGAGCTCTTTTGGAGGATCACAAGCACTTTGGGGGGATCACTTTTGGTGGATCACAAGCTGGATTTTGGAGGATCACGAGGTCTTTTGGGGGATCACTTTTTGGGGATCACAAGCTGGATTTTGGAGGATTGGATTTGGACGTGTGATCTTTTGGTGGGTCAAGCTGGATTTTGGAGGATCCCGAGGTCTTTTGGGGGATCACTTTTGAGGGGTCACAAGCAGTTTTGGTGGAGCTGTTCTGGGAGATCAGGAGCTCTTTTGGGGAATTACAGGCTGGATTTTGGAGGACCACGAGCTCTTTTGAGGGATCACTTTTGGGGGATTACAAGCTGGATTTTAGAGGATTAGATTTGGACGAGTGATCTTTTGGGGCATCACAAGCTGGATTTTGGTGGATCCCAAGCTCTTTTGGGGGATCACTTTTGGGGGGTCACAAGCAGTTTTGGTGGAGCAGTTTTGGGAGATCAGGAGCTGTTTTGGGGAATCACAGGCTGGATTTTGGGGTATCATAAGGTCTTTTGGGAGATCACAAGCTGGATTTTGGAGGATTGGATTTGGACGAGTGATCTTTTGGTGGATCACAAGCTGGATTTTGGAGGATCCCAAGCTCTTTTGGGGGATCACTTTTGGTGGATCACAAGCTGGATTTTGGAGGATCCCAAGCTCTTTTGGGGGATCACTTTTGGTGGATCACAAGCTGGATTTTGGAGGATCCCAAGCTCTTTTGGGGCATCACAACCTGTTTTGAGGGAGCTCTTTCAGCACAGCTCCTTCGAGGAATCACAACCCGAATTTCTTCATCTCCCACCACCTCCCCACCGCATCCTCATTGCTCCTCCCTCCATCCTCCATCCCTCCCATCCTGACTTTTCTCCTCCTTCCTTCTCCCCGCAGGCCAGGACGACTGGAACGGAGCGCGGCCCTCGCTGAAGGCGCCTCCAGCGCGGCCGGTGAAGGGCGGCTACCGGGACCACCCCTACGGACGCTACTGAAACACACAAAAAATGAGGGCAAAAACCCCAATTTAGGAGCAAAACCTTTGTTTCTGGTTCTTGTATCTCCCAGGATTGCTTTGTCCACAGCAGACAAGTAATTGTCTCCCTGTTTTTCTTCCTGGCCCCTTTTTTTTTTTTTCCTCCCACTCCATCCTCACCTTTTTTGCATTTTTGGCTTCTTGGACGTAGTTAAAAAAAAAAAAAAATCTCAAAAAGATGAGTTTAAATAGATTTAGAGGGGGAAAAAAATTAAAAATCCTTTACTTTTTATTATTATTATTATTATTATTATTATTTTTTCTTCAGTGTGTAGATGGCTTTTCTTTCTTTGTCGTTTTAGGTAAAAAAAAAACAAAAAGCCCAACAAAATCTGTACCTTTTTTAAGGAAAAAAAACCCAAAAAAACCCTTAAAAAAAAAAAAAAAAAGGAGTTTAAAAAATGTTTTAGTTTCCAAAGTGACATTGCTTGGCTTAGTTCTGAAATTAAGGTTTTGTTTAAAACTTTTAAAGTTTGTTTTTTTTTTAAAGGAACCCATAAAGGTTGTAGTTGCAGAATCCCAAAGTAGGCTACATTTCAAAATTCAGGGTTATTTTTTATTTAAAAAAAAAAAAAGAACTAAAATAATAATGTAACTGTAGTGGCTGCCACCATTTTAAAACCAAAAAGAAAAAAAAAATATATAACTTCAGATGTCAAACCTTTAAAAGGTGAATCTCGGAAGTTTAAATTTTAACCCTTCCTCAAAACGAATTAAATAGCATTTTCTAAAGAGAATTGACTTAAAAGGAAAACAAACCAAACAAATTAGGTTGGTAAAAAAGAAAAAGTTGAACTTTTCTTATGTGGATTTTGAAATCTAGCCCCCCATGCAGTGTTGAGATATGCTTGGGAATATTTTTTCACTGAAAAAGGGGTTTTTAGTTTGGTTCTAAATGAAGAATTTTAAGGGGGAAAAAATAAATATATATAAAAAGTGTGGCTTTAATTAGCCAGGGTTTGATAAAAAGAAAATTCTATGGGTAGGCCTGTCAAATTATCATTTTTTTAGAATGTTTTGGGGCTGAAAAATTCCAAATTTGCCTGGGAAAAAAACCCAAAAAAAAATCAATTTGAAGCAGTCCCAACCACTTCAAGTGTATCTCAGCACGAGCTTTGCATAAAAAGGGACACTGCAGCTGGGGAAAAAAATAACAAAAAAAGGCAAAAAAAATAAAACAGACAAAAAAAACAACAAAAAAACCAATCCAAAAATTCACTTTGTACATAAAAAAAGTCCTAATTGGATTTGTTATTCTGTTCTGGAAGAGAAAAATTGCTCCATGTGTAAAGTCTGCCTAAATAGGTAGCTCAAAACGTGTCAAAAAAATGTCTTGTCTCAAATTGTCAATAAAGTTTAGTCCTTTTTTAATCAAAGTCAATGTGATGAATTGTCATTTGTTTTTTTTTTTTATTATTATTATTATTATTATGATTTATTTTGATTTTTTGGAGTTCTTTTTTTCTCTCAAAGAATCTCAAATTCGTGTTAAGGTTAATTTGTCTTTTTAATTGTTAGTAGTATTATTTATGATTATTTTAAAAAAATTTGAGGCATTTCTAAACGAACAAAAAAAAAAATGGTGGTTTTTTGGTAATTCTCGTGACGAAAAAACTCAGATTTTTTCGAGCTCGTTGAGTTTAAATTTATTTAAAAAAAAAAAAAATATGAAAAAGACCAAAAAAATTTGTTTTTCACCCCCTGGAAGTTGCTGAAAGCAATTTGAAGCCAGAAATCTGAATTTTGGGAAGCCTTTGATGATTTCTTTGCTCGAGGATTCAGATTTCAGGTGGCCTCAGGGAATATTCCAGAGGCTGGGTTAAGTAGGAATGCTGAGAGTTCCAAGGAATTTGATTTCTTGGTTAAGATGTTGCTTCCAAGCAGCTTTTCCTTGGAAATAAAACCACTTGAAAAATGGAATTTTTTTGTTGGTGGATGGTGCTGCAGCTGCTCCTTAAATCCTTTTTCTGAGAGGGTGTGGATGTAGAAATATTTAATATAGCTTTTATTTAAAATATCTTTTATTTAAAATATCTTTTATTTAATATACATTTTATTTAACATACATTTTATTTAACATACATTTTATTTAACATACATTTTATTTAACATACATTTTATTTAAAATACATTTTATTTAACATACATTTTATTTAAAATACATTTTATTTAACATACATTTTATTTAAAATAGCTTTTATTTAAAATACATTTTACTTAATATACATTTTACTTAATATACATTTTACTTAATATACATTTTACTTAATATACATTTTACTTAATATACATTTTACTTAATATACATTTTACTTAATATACATTTTACTTAATATACATTTTACTTAATATACATTTTACTTAATATACATTTTATTTATATACATTTTGTTTAATATATAATATATATTTATGTTTAATATATTTATACTTTAATATATTTTATGTAATTATGTTTACTATATTTTCACTTATATTCAATACATTTATATTCAATATATTTCTATCCAATATATTTATATTTAAACATATCTATATTTAAATATTTATAATTTAATATCTTTATATTCAATATTTTTATTCAATATATTTACATCTAATATATGTGTTTTATATTTAACATATTTCTATTTAATATCTTTACATTTAATATCTTTTTATTCAATATATTTATATCCAATATATTTATATTTAACATATTTATATTCAATATATTTATATCCAATATATTTATATTCAATATATTTATATCCAATATATTTCTATTCAATATATTTATATCCAATATATTTATATTTAACATATTTCTATTTAATATATTTATATTTATATTTATATTTAACATATTTACATCTACATTTACATTTCTATTTCAATCAACCAATTCATGGTTTGCTATTTCCCACCCATTTGGAATTTTTTAAGGGGAGAGAATTAAACTGCTCGGGGGTGAAAAATAAAATTTTAGGGCAAAAAAAAAAAAAAACCCCAAAAATCAAAAAAAAAAAAATTGCAGCGCATGAACCGAGGGGAATATTTTAAAAATACTTAAAAAACAAAGAAACCACACAAAAAGTTGTTATTTGTAGACTGTTCTTAAAGTGCAAATAACTGAATTCTCAACACTGGTTTGGAGTCAGCTTTCAGGGCATAATGTGATGAAAAGATCAGCCTATGCCCCCCCTTTTAAAGGAAAATTATCAGCAGGAGAAAATCAGCAAAGCCCAAAAAAAGGTAACCTAAATGTCTGATTTTAATCTAGCACATTTCTCTTTTTTCCATAAACCTGTGGCGTTTAAAAAAAAAAAAAAAAAAAACAACTTTTTTGGACCTTTTTAATTTCGTGTAAAAGGGGAAAAAACACCAACCCAACCCCCCCCAAAACCCCCCCCCCACACACACACACACAAAAAAAAATATTTAAAATATATAAACATTTAAACCCACCCACGTGGCATAAATCAGCAATAATAATAATAATTTTTTTTTTTTTTAAATGCACTGGGGATGGAAATGTGGGCCAAAAAAAAAAGGAATCTTTATAAATATCCTGGATTTTTTTTTTTTTTAAAGGATAAAGGATGTTTAAAAAAAAAAAAAGAATTAAAAAAAAAATCCAATTCTGTTCAGTATTTAAAAAAAAAAAATCAAAAAAATCTCAATTTTCAGCCCCCCCCCTCCCCGGTTTTTCTGTGAAATCTCCACAGCTCAGCTCAAAAGTTGCATGTTTTTTATTTTTCCTTCATGTTTAAATTGCATGCAGGAATCTCTTTGTTTCCTTCCTTTTATGGGGGAGTTTTTGTTTTTTTTTGGGGAATTTCTGCTTCCATTGAGGATCCTCCTAATTTTTTAATTTTTTTTTTCCTTTAATTTGCAGGGATTTTGGGGCTGTGACTCCACAGGAGGAGGAGGAGGAGGAGGAGGAGGAGCAGCTCCAGCTCGGGTGAGTTTTTGGGGGATTTTTTTCCAACCCTTTCTCCTTGAGTTCCCAGCGTGGGGGTGGCACCATCTGAGCTGCTAAATTCCCATTTTTCCCTTGGATCCACCCAAAAAAAAAACCAGGGATTGAATTCCCTGCCTGCTGCTCTTGGCATGGAGTGGGGGGGGAGGCTCCTGAGTGGAGGTCTTGGGGGATTTTTAGGGATTTTGGGATGAAATCCGTGCCCTGGAGCTTTGTGGGGTTTGTGAGCCAGGGGGGTGTTGGATTTTATGGAATTGCCTTAAAGGTTCTGTGCTTCCCAGAGTTGGGATTGGAATTTCCAGGCTCTGGGAATGGCTTTGGGAATGGCTCAGGAATTCCCAGGCTCAGGAATTTCCAAGCTCTGGGAATGGCTCAGGAATTCCCAGGCTCAGGAATTTCCAAGCTCTGGGAGCGGCTCAGGAATTCTCAGGCTCAGGAATTTCCAAGCTCTGGGAATGGCTCAAGAATTCTCAGGCTCAGGAATTTCCAAGCTCTGGGAATGGCTCAGGAATTCTCAGGCTCAGGAATTTCCAAGCTCTGGGAATGGCTCAGGAATTTCCAAGCTCTGGGAATGGCTCAGGAATTCCAGCCCTCTGGGAATGGCTCAGGAATTCTCATGGCTCAGGATTTCCAAGCGTGCTGGGAACGGCTCAGGAATGAATCCCATTAAAATTCCAGGCTGTAGATCCTAAACCTGGCCAGTTCCACCCCTTCCACTTCTCATCCATGAATTCTGGAATGGGATGTGGCTGCTGGGATTTGTTTTTAGGGAATCTCCCTCCGTGATCCTGGGATGCATTTCAGAATCCCAGGATGATTTGGGGTTGGGGGCAGCCTTAAATCCCATCCCATTCCCATAGGGAAGATCTTCCCACTCCCAGATTGCTCCAATCCACTCTCAGGGATGGAACAAAGGAGATTCTTCCCTAAAAAATTCCTTTAATAAATGATGGAAGTGGTTGGGGGGTGATCCCATCAGCAAGGACAGAATTCCTTTGGGAACAGCTTCCCTTCAGCCCCTGAGATCCCTGGAAATCTGAGCTCCAGAAATAAAAATCACCAAGGAATTCACCCTTGAAATGCTGGGAAAGCCCAAAATCAACCTGAGCATGGGATTTATAAAAAATCTAATTTTATAGGGAATTTTATTATAAATCTCCCAGAGGAGCCCCTCTTACCCCAGGAGCACCAGGAGCAGGGAAGAGCCAATTTTTGGGAATCCCTGCACTTAAAAATAAATTCCTGCCAGGAATGGAAATGATCCCAGGCCTGGATTTGAGGCCTGGATATCAAATCCATTCTCATTCCCAGTAGAATTATCGATTCCATCATTTTTTTTTATGGCACTGCACCAACCTTTCCCATTTCTCTCCCAATAGGCCCAGCTTTTAGATCCAGTGGAAAACATTTATTCCCAATTAATTCCCACATGGATCTGGTGACGCTGCCCTTGGAATGACCCAGCCTTGAATTTTGTGGGATGCTGCTGGGAAAGACCCAAAAATTGTGGAAATGTGGAACACATGGGAAGAGCTGGATGTGGTTTGCAAACATTCCCTGGATCAGGAGGATTTTTAGGCCCTGGAGCTTCCCAGAGATCCCAAAATCTCCCCAGAGCTTGGGATGTGCCTCTGAGGGAGGCTCTGCTCAGCCCCAGCCCACGGGGGGGGGATGCAGGGATTGATTTGGGATGGAGATTCCTGCAGAACCTTCCCTGTCCTGCTGGAATTCTGCTCCCAGGTGCCTCTTCCCAAAGGATTCATCCCCATCTTTTTATTTGTAGGGTTTGGGATCACCCTTGATCCCTGCATTCAAAAACTGAATCCTGCCAGGAATGGAAATGATCCCAGGCCTGGATTTGAGGTCTGGATATCAAATCCATTCTCATTCCCAGCATAATTGGAACATCCATGTTTTTATGGCACTGCACCAACCTTTCCCATTTCTCTCCCAATAGGCCCAGCTTTTAGATCCAGTGGAAAACATTTATTCCCAATTAATTCCCAAATGGATCTGGTGACGCTGCCCTTGGAATGACCCAGCCTTGAATTTTGTGGGATGCTGCTGGGAAAGACCCAAATCTTATGGAAATGTGAAATACATGGGAAGAGCTGGATGTGGTTTGCAAACATTCCCTGGATCAGGCGGATTTTTAGGTCCTGGAGATTCCCAGAGATCCCAAAATCTCCCCAGAGCTTGGGATGTGCCTCTGAGGGAGGCTCTGCTCAGCCCCAGCCCTCAGGGGGGGGATGCAGGGATTGATTTGGGATGGAGATTCCTGCAGAACCTTCCCTGTCCTGCTGGAATTCTGCTCCCAGGTGCCTCTTCCCAAAGGATTCATCCCCATCTTTTTATTTGTAGGGTTTGGGATCACCCTGGATCCCTGCATTCAAAAACTGAATCCTGCCAGGAGTGGAAATGATCCCAGGCCTGGATTTGAGGTCTGGATATCAAATCCATTCTCATTCCCAGCATAATTGGAACATCCATGTTTTTATGGCACTGCACCAACCTTTCCCATTTCTCTCCCAATAGGCCCAGCTTTTAGATCCAGTGGAAAAACATTTATTCCCAATTAATTCCCAAATGGATCTGGTGACGCTGCCCTTGGAATGACCCAGCCTTGAATTTTGTGGGATGCTGCTGGGAAAGACCCAAATCTTATGGAAATGTGAAATACATGGGAAGAGCTGGATGTGGTTTGCAAACATTCCCTGGATCAGGCGGATTTTTAGGCCCTGGAGCTTCCCAGAGATCCCAAAATCTCCCCAGAGCTTGGGATGTGCCTCTGAGGGAGGCTCTGCTCAGCCCCAGCCCTCAGGGGGGGATGCAGGGATTGATTTGGGACAGAGATTCCTGCAGAACCTTCCCTGTCCTGCTGGAATTCTGCTCCCAGGTGCCAGGAATCTTTTCCTGGAGGTTTCATCCTCATCTTGTTATTTGTAGGGTTTTGGGAAAGATCCCAATCCTGAGAAAATCCCCAATCCCAAAGAAAATCCCCTTTTGTTCTTGGCTTTTCTCTCTGGAATTTTTTCCCAATAAAAGAAATCTCTCCTTGCCAGGAGAAGTTTGGCTCTGGGATCATCTCCCTGCTCCCATTTTCCCTGGGAATTCCCTGAGTGGGAGAAGCTTTCCTGGGGTGTGAAACCTCAGCCTGGCTTTGCTTGGAGCTGCCACAAGCCCTGGATTTTGAGTGAATCCAAGGAAGAAGCTCCAGCTGCAATTCCAGAGGTGTCCCAGCTGCTTTTCCTGGGGGGAAAAAGCTTTCCCTTCCTCCCCTGATCCCTGGATTTGCGTTGATATTTGGATTATTTCAATAAAGACAGTGGCTCTGAGGGTTTTTTTATGGAATTTTGGATTCAGGGAATGTTTTGGGGTGGGAGGGGAATCCTAAATCTCCTCCAATTCCATGGCAGGGTCACCTCCCACCATCCCAACATTCCAGGGATGGGAATTCCACGGCTTTTCCAGGATATTTGAGATTTCAGCTTCACTAAAAATGGTTTCAGCTTTTATTTTTATTGATCCCTCCAAAATTCCAGCTCGAGTTTGGGAGCACAGCTGGAATTCCCTAGTCCAGAATTAATTGGAAATTAATTACACAGAATTGATTGGAAATTTCCTGAGGAAAAAAAAAAAACCCGTCCTTTCCTCCCCTGATCCCTGGATTTGCGTTGATATTTGGATTATTTCAATAAAGACAGAGGCTCTGAGGTTTTTTTTTATGGAATTTTGGATTCAGGGAATGTTTTGGGGTGGGAGGGGAATCCTAAATCTCCTCCAGTTCCCTATCAGGGTCACCTCCCACCATCCCAACATTCCAGGGATGGGAATTCCACGGCTTTTCCAGGATATTTGGTATTTCAGCCTCATTAAAAAGCACTTCTTGGTTTGGTTTCAGCTTTTATTTTAATGGATCCCTCCAAAATTCCAGCTCGAGTTTGGGAGCACAGCTGGATTCCCCTGTCCAGAATTGATTGGAAATTAATTACACAGAATTCATTGGAAATTAATTAATTACACAGAATTAATTGGAAATTTCCTGGGGAAAAAAAAGCTTTCCCTTTCCTTCCCTGATCCCTGGATTTAGGTTGATATTTGGATTATTTCAATAAGGAAATATTTTTATGGATCACTCCAAGATTCCAGCTCGAGTTTGGGAGCACAGCTGGATTCCCCTCTCCAGAATTGATTGGAAATTAATTACACAGAATTAATTGGAAATTAATTACACAGAATTTATTGGAAATTTCTATGAGGAGCTTCTGCCACGAGAAGAGCCAGGAAAAAACAGCTGGAATTGGAATTTTCTCCCTTCCTTAACCCTCTTCCAAAGGAAATTTGGGCTCAGGGGGTGAGAGGAGGAGGAGGAGAGCAGGGAATGCTCCAGATTGGAGCATTTTGGGGTGGAAAAATTCCATTTTGGGGAGGAAAAAAACCCATTTTTGGATAGAAAAGTCCATTTTGGGGGGGAAATTTCCATTTTGGGGTGAAAAAAATCCATTTTTGGGTAGAAAATTCCATTTTGGGGGGGGGAAATTTCCATTTTGGGGTGGAAAAAATCCATTTTTGGGTAGAAAATTCCATTTTGGGGGGGGGGAAATTTCCATTTTGGGGTGGAAAAAATCCATTTTGAGATGGAGAAATTCAGTTTTGGGAGGAAAAATTCCATTTTGGGGTGAGAAATTTCATTTCGTGGTGGGAAATTCCCTGCTACTTTTAGAGGATTCTATCAAGCACCAGGTGTTTGGACGCTCCTGATTTCTTTTTATCCTCTGCAAAATCCCAGAATAAATTCAGGTTGGAAAAGGAAACTTCAATAAATTTAGGTTGGAAAGGGATGGGGGCTCCGAACCTTCCTGGACAGCCAAAAAAAACCCAAAAAAACGGGAAAATTCCTCTCGGTGCAATTTCCATTCACTTCGGAGCCGCTTTTTCCCCCAGCCCCGGCAGGGCTGGCTCTCACCCATCAGTGCTGCAGCATCAACCCCCAAAACAGCGCAGAAAATTGGGGAAAACTCCCAAAAAACCGGGAAAAACTCCCAAAAAACCAGGAAAAACTCCCAAAAAACCGGGAAAAATCCGCCCCGAGGTCACTCTGAAAACCCCTCCAGGTGAATCCCAGCACGGAAACACCGCGCGGAGGAGCCCGGAGCCGCGCAGGGGGCAGGAATCACTCATTTGTACTCACAAAATGGGGTTTTTTCCCCTTTTTCCACGCGGTGACACCGGGGGTGACACGGGGGTGACACCGGGGGTGACACCGGGGGCGTGGCCACACGCAGGGGGCGTGGCTTAGTGCGCGTTCGCGCCCTGCGGAATCTTGTCCCACGCCGGCCGCCGTCGCTCCCCGCCCGCCATATTGTGCCCGGCGCAGGCGGAGCGGCGGCCGGCGATGGGTGAGGGGAGCCGGGCCCGGGGCAGCGCGGCCGGGAGGGAACGGGCGGAACGGGCGGGGGGAAGCCCGGCCGGCAGCCGTGGGGAGCGGCCGGAGCGCGGGAGAAGCCCCGCGGCTCGCCCCGCCCCGCCGCGGTGAGGGGGGCGGCTCCCGCGGCGCGGCCTCGCCCGGAGCTGCCGAGCCCCTCAGAGCCCCCTCAGAGCTCACTCAGAGCCCCCTCAGAGCCCCCTCAGAGCTCCCTCAAAGCTCACTCAGAGCTCCCTTAGAGCTCCCTCAGAGTCCCATCAGAGCGCCCTCAGAGCTCCCTCAGATCCCCCTCAGAGTCCCCTCAGAGCCCCCCTCAGAGCTCCTTCAGAGTCCCCTCAGATGCCCCTCAGATGCCCCTCAGAGCCCCCTCAGATCCCCCTCAGATCCCCCTCAGAGCCCCCTCAGAGCCCTCAGAGCTCCTTCAGAGTCCCCTCAGAGTCCCCTCAGATCTCCCTCAGAGCTCCCTCAGAGCCCCCTCAGAGTCCCCTCAGAGCTCCTTCAGAGCCCCCTCAGAGCTCCTTCAGAGTCCCCTCAGAGTGCCCTCAGAGCTCCCTCAGATCTCCCTCAGAGCTCCCTCAGAGCCCCCCTCAGATCCCCCTCAGATCCCCCTCAGAGCTCCCTCAGAGCTCTCAGAGCCCCCTCAGAGCTTTCAGAGCTCCCTCAGAGCTTTTAGAGCCCCCTCAGAGCCCCGCGGGCTCGGGGAGTGCTCATGGAGCACCCTCAGAGCTCTCCAAGGCGCTCCCGTGCGGGTTCTGAATACCCTGGTGGGGTTTTTGAAGGCCCCGAGGGTCTCAGAGCCCTCGGGGTCCCCTCAGGTTTTGTGCAGCCGCCACTTGTGCCCCCAAATTTCCTTCTCACAGCTCCCCCAGAGCTGCTGTGACCCCCAGAGTTCTCCTGCAGCCCCCACTGTGTCCCCGAATTTCCCCCTCACAGCTCCCCCAGAGCCCCCATTTGTCCCCCCAGATTTCCCCTCAGCCCCCGCTGTGCTCTCACATTTCCAATTCCCCTCCTGGAGTTTTTGTGGCTCCTCTGTGCACCCCGAATTCCCCCCAGGCTGTGCCCTCACAGCTTCCACTGCTCCTTCAGAGCCTCCTTGGAGCTCCTGGAGCTCTGGCAGCTCCCAAAAACCATCCCAGCACCTCCCAAAAAAACAGCAGCTCCCAAAATCCATCCCAGTAATTCCCAAAGACCATCCCAGCACCTCCCAAAAAACAGCAGCTCCCAAAATCCATCCCAGTGCCTCCCGAAATCCATCCCAGGACCTCCCAAAAAACAGCAGCTCCCAAAAACCATCCCAGGAATTCCCAAAATCCATCCCAGCACCTCCCAAAAAACAACAGCTCCCAAAAACCATCCCAGCACCTCCCAAAAAACAGCAGCTCCCAAAATCCATCCCAGGAATTCCCAAAATCCATCCCAGCATCTCCCAAAAAACAACAGCTCCCAAAAACCATCCCAGCAGTTCCCAAAAACCATCCCAGCAGCTCTCAAAAACCATCCCAGTAATTCCCAAAAAACCATCCCAGCACTTCCCAAAAACCAGCAGCTCCCAGGTGTCCCTCAAGATCCAGCTCTAGGACGGGGATTTTGGAGAACTGAGCTCAGCATCAGCCTTAAAACCCCTTTAAGATCAGTTTCTAAACCTCCAGCTCGTGTTTAATTGCTCCAGATGCGAATTCCAGAGTGTTTCAAGCTGGAAATGACCCAGCAGGAAAAGGAATGTTCATTGATCTGCCCTGAGGTTCCCTCACAGCCCAGATTTCACTTGGAAATGGGGTTTTTTATCATTTGTGTGGATTCTGAGGTTAAGCAGAGAAAGTTTGAAAAAACCTTGGGATGAGTTTTAGTTTTATAAAATCCCCACCCCGTTGATCTCAGTGCCATCCAAACATAAAACAACAAATACCCTCAAAATACGGATTTTTTCCCATCTTGAAGAGCCAAAAATAAAATAACAATTTAAAAAGGCGTAATCTTCAATTCCAACACAAAATGGCGCTGAAATATCCCGAATTTCTGGATCTTTGGGACCAATTTTGAGCATCCCTTGAGTGTCTCTGCCTGGAAAACTGGGGTGACACCTCAGGGATGCAGCTGGAATTCCTTGGGAAGTGATGAATTCCCAGCACCTCAGCACAGCTGGAGCTCCATGTGGGGAAATACGGGAGACAGAGATAAAAAAACCACGGAGAAATTGGGGTGATCCTGGAGCAGTGGGGCGGTGACAGGGTCGGAATTACCAATAACAAATCCTAATTAAGAAATGCTAACGAACACGTGCTCCGTGTCCCCCTGCAGTGGTGAGGGCCCAGCCCAGCCCGCAGTGAGCAGCCAGGAATCCCCCGAAGGTGCCGGGAATGGCCGGGGGCCGCCGGGGTCCCAACAGGAGCTCCTACTGCCGGAACCCCCTGTGCGAGCCCGGGGCTGCCGGGGCTGCCGGACACTCCTCGGGCTCCTCCGTCACCGGCGTGCGCTCCCGGACCAGGTACGGGGGACAGCGGGGACACCTCTGCTGGGGAGTGGGCTGGAGGGTTCATTCTGTTCCTGGATCTTAAAGTTCGTCACATTCCTCAGCTTTAGAGCTCATCCCGTACCTTGATCTTAAAGCTCATCCCATTCCTCAACTTTAAAGCTCATCCCATTCCTTGACCTTAAAGCTCATCCCATTCCTTGATCTTAAAGCTCATCCCATTCCTTGACTTTAAAGCTCATCCCATTCCTTGACCTTAAAGCTCATCCCATTCCTTGACCTTAAAGCTCATCCCATTCCTTGACCTTAAAGCTCATCCCATTCCTTGACCTTAAAGCTCATCCCATTCCTTGACCTTAAAGCTCATCCCATTCCTTGACTTTAAAGCTCATCCCATTCCTTGACCTTAAAGCTCGTCGCGTTCCTTGATCTTAAAGCTCATCCCATTCCCCAACCTTAAAGCTCATCCCATTCCCTGAACTTAAAACTTGTCCCATTCCTCGGTCTTAAAGCTCATCCTGTGTCCTGACCTTGGAGCTCATCCCATTCCTTGACCTTAAAACTCATCCCATTCCCAACCTTAAAAACTCATCCCATTCCTTGACGTTAAAAACTCATCCCATTCCCTGACCTTAAAACTTTTCCCATTCCCTGATCTTAGAGTTCATCCTATTTCCTGACCTTAAAACTCATCCCATTCCTTGATCTTAAAAACTCATCCCATTCCCTGATCTTAAAACTCAACCCGTTCTCTGACCTTAAAGCTCATCCCATTCCCTGACCTTAAAACTCATCCCATTCCCAACCTTAAAAACTCACTTCCCACTGCCAGATGGGAATTTAGGGAGAAATCCTTCCCTGGGAGGGTGGGGAGGGGCTGGAATGGAATTCCCAGAAAAGCTGTGGCTGCCCCTAGATCCCTGGAAGTGCCCAAGGCCAGGCTGGAGCCACCTGGGATAGGGGAAAGCCCCTGCCCATGCCCCGGGTGATCCTTGATGTCCCTTCCAGCCCAAACCATTCAGTGATTCCAGGATTTATCAGCCCTGAGGAGCTGAACCACCATGAATTTGGGAATCTGGGTGTTTCAGAGAGACAGCTCAGGCTCCTCAGGTTTTCCCCTCATTCATGGCCTTATTTTAGATTCTCCTAAAATTTTAGGTGCTCCATGTTTTAAACCATGGCCTGATCCCCCTGCATCCCCCTGGATCCGCAGCCACGCTCCACCACGACTGGGATTCCATTTGGGGATTTACAGTGGCACTTGGAGGCCCACACCCAGATTCCTTTGCCTGTTTTTATTTAGAGGTTGGAGCTCAATCTGGGAGATTTTAATTCCCTTTGATCAGCCTGGGATCCTGTGCGTGCTCACACAGGACGAGGCACCTCTGGCCAAACTCGTTTTTCCTCCTCAGGTGAGCAGAAGGTGAAGAGTGAACGAGGGCTTGTGTGTGGCTGCTCTGCCTTTCATGCTCAAGCACTCTTAGATAGGTAAACACCAACCTGAGCTCTGAAAGCTTCCAATTAATTAAGAGGAGCACAGCACAACCCTGGCTTTGAACAGCACGGGGAATCTCATATCAAATGTCCTGCTGCTGGTGTGGGGAAACTGAGAGTCATCCCAGGGCGCTGAAATTCCTGATTTGTGCCAAGTCCTGAGAGCTCGAGTTCGCCACTCAATCTCAGAGCTGTGTGGGGAGCTGGAGGCCGTTCCCTGCTCACCCCTGGCTCCCCCTGGCAGGAGTGGCTCAGGGACAGGCCTGTCCAGCCCCCCTCTGGCAGCTCAGACCGTGGTCCCGCTGCGGCACTGCAAGATCCCCGAGCTGCCCGTGGAGAGGAGCGTCCTGTTCGAGCTGCAGCTCTTCTTCTGCCACCTCGTCGCCCTCTTCGTCCACTACATCAACATCTACAAGACGGTGTGGTGGTACCCACCCTCCCACCCTCCTTCCCACACCTCCCTGGTAAGCACCACAGGGCAGCTGCAGCTCCCTTGGGCAGGGTTCACACAAGGGCATGGACTCTGCACGAGATGGAGAAGTGCAGAGACCTTCATTGTGCAGTGAAAATTCACACAACCAGGACAGAGCCTCACCCAAACAGCAAAGATGCAGCCCAGAGTGTCCCCAGTCCCCTGCAGCATTGCCCAGATGTTCCCTGGGATGGGAACGGGTGACCCTGGAAGGGCACAAACCACAATATTCCCACACAATTGCTCCAGAAGGTCACAAACCCAGCATTCTTTTATCTCAGGTGTCCTGGATGTGTTTCCATGCTCACCTCCAGGGAAAAGGATTTTTTCCAGGCCTTCCAGGCCTGCTTTTCCATAACCCCCATGGTGTGACCCCACAGAGAAGTGCAAAACCCTTCATTGTGCAGTGAAAATTCACACAAAACAGGACACAACCTCACCCAAACAGCAAAGATGCACCCAGAGTGTCCCCAATCCCCTGCAGCATTGCCCAGATGTTCCCTGGGATGGGAACAGGTGAACAATGCCCTGGAAGGGCACAAGCCACAATATCCTCACACAATTGTTCCAGAAGGTCACAAACCCATCATTCTTTTCCCCAGCCCATCTCAGGTGTCCTGGATGTGTTTCCATGCTCATCTCCAGGCCCAGGGAAAAGCCCAAATCTGGACTTTCCAGGCCTGCTTTTCCATAACCCCCATGGTGGAACCCCACACCTTGGATCACTAAATATAAAATTTTAGAGATAATGTGTGATTTAAAATTACATCTGACTCTACAACCCTTCAGTGTTGCTTCCACAACTCCTGTTTTCCACATTTTGGGCACTGGCTGCCTGCTTGGTGTTCTCTTAGAAGCGAGCTCAAGGAGGAGAGGGTTTCTTGGGGGTTTGTCTGTTCCTGGTGCTGATGGAAATGGAATCATTTTGGTTTTGTCCCCACAGAACTTTCACCTCATTGACTTCAACGTGCTGACGGTGACAACCATCGTCCTGGCACGAAGGCTCATTGGTGCTGTCGTCAAGGAGGTAAAGCCAGAGCTGTCCTTCCAGGAGATTTGTGGAGCTCTGTGTCCCTTTTGCCATTCCAAACCCCTCCATCCTGCCCTAAAACCCTCTGTCATATTCCCAAGTCAGAATTCCAGGGGGTGTTTCCAATGGGAGGAGCAGAGAACAGAACTGAGCTCCCCAATCCACTGCTCCTGCTGGCTCTGTGTCCTTCTGTGACTCTGGATTTCTGCCTCAGACTCTCTGACTGAGGACAGAGAACAGAAATTCTGTCCTTCTGTGACTCTGGATTTCTGTCTCAGACTCTCTGACTGAGGACAGAGAACAAATTCTGTCCTTCTGTGACTCTGGATTTCTGTCTCAGACTCCCTGGCTGAGGACAGAGAGCAGAAATTCTGTCCTTCTGTGACTCTGGATTTCTGTCTCAGACTCTCTGACTGAGGACAGAGAATAGAAATTCTGTCCTTCTGTGACTCTGGATTTCTGTCTCAGACTCTGACTGAAAACAGAGAACAAATTCTGTCCTTCTGTGACTCTGAATTTCTGCCTCAGACTCTCTGACTGAGGACAGAGAGCAGAAATTCTGTCCTTCTGTGACTCTGGATTCTGTCTCAGCCAGGCTGTGGTGACTGTGCTTCCCTCCTCCCTTCTGGCTCTTTTCCTGCTCTCTGCATCCCTCCAGCTTTCCCCAGGGAAGAGCCAGGGATGCTCACTGTGGTGAGCAGTGCCAGGAGAGTGGGCTGGGCACTGGTGACTACCAGAGCTTCAATAAAAACTCTCCTCACTCCTTGAGGAACGCGGCCCAGATCCCACAGAAATCCTCCCCGTCCTGGTGTCACCTTGTCCCTGCCACTTCTTCCACAGCTATAATTGTACACATTGAGTTTTGTCCTTTGAGAAGAGGCAATGCCCAGCTCTGCCCAGCTCTGCCCACCTCTGCCCAGCTCTCTGCTGTGTCCACAGGCTTCCCAGAGTGGCAAAGTGTCCCTGCCACGCTCCATCTTCCTGGTGGTCACTCGCTTCGCCGTCCTCACGGGCACGGGCTGGAGCTTGTGCCGCTCCATCATCCACCTCTTCAGAACCTACTCATTCCTCAACCTCCTCTTCCTGTGCTACCCGTGAGTATCCCTGGGGTAGGGGTGAGGGAGCCACCCTAAATCCTCCCTGTGGGGTTCTGAGCTGGGAGCCTCCAAGCCTTGGGGCAGCCTGGCTCAGAGCCTGGGGGATCCACCCTAAATCCACCCTAAATCTTCCCTGTGGGGTTCTGAGCAGGGAGTCTCCAAGGCTTGGGGCAGCCTGGCTCAGGGTCTGGGGGATCCACCCTAAATCCACCCTAAATCTTCCCTGTGGGATTCTGAGCTCAG